>JAVIAB010000041.1:40638280-40721394 GCA_032433765.1 Megaustenia siamemsis | reverse complement strand
GCAGTAGAATCATCGCTATATCTGTTTCACTGCCCGTTCTAATAACAAATATAGAGACAGTAGTACTGATCATTCTCGTGGAGTGGGGACGCGAATAGATTACCTGTTAGTTGTAAAGGTGAAACACATAGAAGATAGGATATATAATCGTAGAAGATGATCTAGGAGGCCCAACAACGTGTGAGCTGAAAGTAGTCAGTGACTCATAGCTGACCGCTTGCTTCAGGATGAGTAAACAATAATTGGTTAAGATGCTCCATCAACTTTGGACGATATACCTGGAAGTAGACAAATCAGTCCAGCAAATAGGAATTGTTGAAGAGTGAAGGCAATCAGTTCCAAAAAATTAGCAAACTAATTAAGTCGGATGTAATGGCCGAAAAGTGCAGTTATTACAAACTTGTTGTAAACGAGATTTAACATTATTTCAAATATTTACGAAGAGAAGTAATTGTTGGATGAGTACAGAGAAGAAAAGAGGAAGAGGAGGAAGAACGTTTTTGATTGAAAAATATAAACAAACAAATTAGAAACATAACAGTAATCTAACTTTATAGAACAAAATGGAAATGGAAATTAGATTAGAAATAGAGAACTAGATAATACATTCCTTTATTTTACCGGTAACTACTGTGTAATGAAATTTCCCTTTTCACATAACATGTCTAAAAGGGATTGATAGCTTCATTCTGTTGTGTAGTTTGGAGCCATTTCTTGTTTCTTTTTTGTTTAAGAATGTCCTTTTTTTTCTATCCAATGAACATTTTTCTTTGCGGAAAATCTCCGTTGATTATAGTGTTCTCTTTGTTGTTGACATATTTGTCATGTTTCACTCCCATCACATCAGGAATGGCTCTTTATAATTTGATGAACTCGTTATCTTTTCTGTTGTACAAAAATGGTTTTCTTTAGCTAAAAAGTTGATTTCAGCTGTACCTGTTTGTTTATTTCCTCTTGGTTGCAATTTGAGAAAATCTTGGTTGCAACTTGAGAAAATCTTAGTTACATCTTGAGAAAATCTTGGCTGCATCTTGAAAAAATCGTGGTTGCAACTTGAGAAAATCTTGGTTGCATCATGAGAAAATCTTGATTGCAACTATTAAAAAATCTGTGTTGCATCTTGAGAAAATCTTGATTGCAACTATTAAAAAATCTGTGTTGCATCTTGAGAAAATCTTGATTGCATATTGAGAAAATCTTGGTTGCAACCTGAGAAAATCTTATTGCATCTTGAAAAAAAAAATAAATCTCGGTTGCTGTTTTTATGTTTGGCTAAAACATTCTGACCTTCCTGTCAGGAAAATTCCTGGAAGACATTCTGACAGTTTTGACGTTTCCTTACAGAAGTATAGCAAATCGACAAGGCCTAGAAGTAAGAGTGAAACACATATACTACGGAAGGATGTGAGCCGCTATTTTTTCAAGGAAAGAAAAATAGAGATAACGAGATAACAAAAAGGAAAACAGACGAGCAAGTTTGCATTCTTTAACGTCGTCTTGAAGGAGGCAGGTGCGAGAATTTGTAATAATCTAAGACAGAGCCGAAGCGCAGTGACGCTTGCACGGAGATTGATCAAGACATGCGTACTGTAAACGACCGGAGGGGCGATAGAAACACACATTCTAGCAGAGAAACAGAAAAATGAACAATCTTTACTTTTGCTTCTCTTGGGCAAGTTCTAATTACGTTTCCGTCTTTTTTATACAGTTCTGATGAAAATTTTTCATATTGTGCATCGTTCGCATTACTTTGTGATGTGATTACATTGTGTTGTTACCAATGCCAGTCCTGGACCCTAGATGCAAAACACCAAAAAATAAAAAAAAACCTCTACTGAGATGAAGTGTGCTAGACGAATGACAGGAAACAGCCGAGAGAGACAAGATCGGAAATGAAGAACTGAGGAAAAAAATGAGGAAAAGCCCCCCGCCATAGAATATATAAAAAAAAAAAAAAAAGATAAATTAGTTTGGCCACGTGACAAGGCAGAGTGATCAAAATACAACACAACGAGCCCTCAATACATGTTGCGAGAACACCAGACCCAAGGGCCGACCACGAAAAAGATGGATTGACGGAATATTAGAAGCACTAGGAAACATAACAGCAGTAGAGGCAAAAATGAACAAAAGACCGCAATTATATCTCCCCTCGACGCTGAAAGGCAAATGAGGAAGAAAAGTAGAAGAATCATTACTTTGTGTTGTTATTTGAAACAAATTGACCGGTTTTCTTCATTCTGTCATCTTCTTCCTCTAATTACTCAATATTTGTGTTTACCTGTCTTCTGTTGCAACATTTACTACATTCATTCGGCGGTGACTGCAAATCGAAAGTCTCCTACCATGGAGTGCCATTTGACACTGTCCCTTGTTGTGCTAGTGCACGCTCTCTTTGTTTCATCTGCCCACATTTTGAAATGATCAGTCCATTTATATCTTATTCTGCCTCTGTTTCGTCTTCCTTGAACACCTGCCTGCAAGATGCTAAAGCAGAACATTGTCTCTCTTCATCATCATCATGTGCTATATTGGTTGACGTAGGCGATCATGTCTTTCTACAATCTTTTATCTACCGTGATTCGTATCAGCTCTGTTGTTGACTGTTTTCCATGCCATGACACCAAACTATCCAGTATTTTCTCTCTTTGTCGTTTCCGATCTCTCTTTCCCTGTATTTTGCCAGTTAGTGGTAACCAAGTATTCCAACTTTCCTCTTCTCTTGATGTGCCCGAAAAATTGTTTCTTTCTAATGTTTCTTAGGGGTTCCCTTTTTGTATAGTCCTCTTTGAGAATTTCCTCGTTGGTCTTTTTAGCTGTCCAGGAAACTTTCAAAAATTCTTCTGAGAAATCCCATCTTGTCTGTCTTCACATGTCCGAAAAACTTCAGTTTGTTTTAAACAAAGTATGTTTAGTAGTTTTTTTTTTCTTTATTTTCTTGTGTTTCAAAACTTCACTGTTTGTCTTCTTTGCCCTCCACCAAATTCTCTCCATTTTACAATAATCTCCATATTATTATTTGTATTATTATCCAGCTGTATTTGCTTGTTCCAAATTGCTTTCTTCAGATCCTTCTGAAAGACAATAACTCAGCGCATATAATAAAAACATCGTGTTCGGCAGTAACACAACCCGGTATAATCGACGTTTCGAACATTATACCCTTTACAAGAACTGGAAAACCAAAACAGGCTCTGAAGGTAATATAAATAAACAAGAAGGCAGCTAAAACAGAAAATAAAGGAAACACGTTTAGTGTATTTCTAAATCTGGTTAGATAAAGTGCATTTGTTGCTCCAACTAAAACATGTGAACAATGGGGGTAACTGTGCTGCCTTATTTGGAGGGTGGGGTTTTTCGTTGGTTGTGTTAATTAGCGAGTTCGCTTTGTTGCGAATTGCTGAATGTACAGGGATCCTCAAGTTGATTATTATGCAGTTGTTTCTTTATTTATTGCCAGTAATATAATATATTATTATCTATCGTCTCTGTTTTTTTACGTCTTGTTCAAATACCTTTTTCTGAGTGGATAAGATGATAGGAGTCCGTGAGTCATAGGTAATTTACTGCTGGCGTCAGTGATTTGTCACGAAGTATGAGTTCAGAACAAGTATACTAATGCTGATGGGTGACTTGTAGGCGACTGTGGCGTCATGGCCAGTCAATTAGAGGGTGACTTGTAGGCGACTGTGGCGTCATGGCCAGTCAATTAGAGGGTGACTTGTAGGCGAATGTGGCGTCATGGCCAGTCAATTAGAGGGTGACTTGTAGGCGACTGTGGCGTCATGGCCAGTCAATTAGAACTAATTGAAAGTGGGAGAATCAGCGAATCATAGCTGAATGTTGGAATTAGTTAGAATGACGTCAAGGCCCCGACTGAAAGCTGACTTAGCCGCATAACACCGCCCATAACACATAGCACCACAACACTGCCCAGAGCACATAACACCATTACACTGAACATAGCATATAACACCATCACACTGCCCATACCACATATCACCATAACACTGCCCATAGCACATAGCACTATAACACTGCTTATAGCAGCATTATCTGCCCATAGCACATAGCAAAATAACACTGTCCATAGTACATAGCACCATAACACTGCCCATTGCAAATAGCACCACAACACTGTCCATAACATATAGCACCTTAGCACTGCTAATTGCACATAGCACCATAATACTGCCCATAACACATAACACCATAGTACATAGTTGAAGCACTTTCACAAATATGAAACGCAAAACTTGTTCACTACACGAGATATACCAACATTGCAAAGATGATATATATATTCGGAGTGGGTGTGTGTGTGGGTATGTTTCTGCTTGTCATAATTGGAAGCGCTCAGTTGCTGAGCCTTGTTTAGAGAATTGTTGATGACCAGAAACATCCGCTTCACAAGGTCACCGCCGATATCAAATATGCAATAATCAATTTCGAATCCGATATGGACTTCCGATCAATATGGCTGATAGAAGGAAGGTACCGTTGAGATACTCTTTGAAAAGTGTTTCCTTGTTGCAGTTTCCTCATATTCCAAGTCCGGCTTGCTGCCGGAGCTACTGAGTTTAGTGCTCTGTGCACACCGTGAGCTGTGCTTTTCATCCGGATGGTGTTTTTTATGTTCAGATTTCTTACGATGAATGATAATATCGTATGACGAAGGACAGTTCAGCTGCGTTCACTTTCGGTTCTGATACGCCTTTTGTCTTTTTACTTGTGCTGTGTTTGCTATGATGAGAACTGCAGCTGGCTTTCTTTGTTTGAATATTCGATGAGATGTTAATTCGGATGATTCCACTGGTACGGGCGGTTGTGGAATTATGAACTTTCATTCGTTTGTAGATATACCGGGGCCTTCGACTAACTATAACTATCAAGTGTGGAAATTATTGAAGGTAGAGATCTAGACCACCGAAATGAAATGTGTCAGAAGAATGACAGGAAACAGCTCAAGGGACAGAGTAAGAAACACTGACCTGAGGAAGAAACTCGAAATTGAACCAGCCATCGAATACATAAAGAAACAACAGATAAATTGGTTCGGCCACATAACAAGACAGAAAGAACTAACAATGACTCAAAGAGCCATAAACAAACGCTACGAAAACGCCAGATTAAGAGGAAGACCGAGAAAGAGAAGGATAAAGGGAATACTAGAGTCACTAGGGGGGATAACATCAGAAGAGGCCAACAGAAGAGCAAAGAATCGCAGATTGTTTCTCCCCTCGACGCCAACGGCAATAGAGGATGGATAGAAGTAGAAGGAGAGATCGAGAAGACGATTCAGGAGGATGAATGAATGGATGAATGGATGAATGAATCAAACAATCAATCAATCAATCAAAACTGTTTTGACCTTTACCGAGCATATGCGACAGACATGGTCTCTCCACTCATCCCTCGTCTTGAACATCTCCTCTACCTATGTCCAGTCTAGACCATGTCTTTGATGGTTGACCGGGGAGGATACTCATTAACAGCCGAACTAGGATGTGTTGCTCTGGGTACACGGGTGTTCGTGGCAATGAGATCGGTGACTGGTTGGCAGAGTCTGCCACTGCGCTAGAGACCCTACACAGAATATCATTGTGCATGAGACCACCTCTTACAGGAAGACGACAACGAAGCTGAGGATAACCCACACGTCAAAGAAATGGTTGAACGTGGCGCCACGAAGCTTGAAAACGAGAAAGACAGTCTTAGCGAAAAAGAAAGTAACACGCTTAATCAGTGCAGACAGGAACAATTAATAGACGAACACTTCAATGGTTCCTGGAACGGTGGTGGAGCGGATACTGGATTCCCCGACTGTGGTGATGCCAGACCGAACTAAAGCTGAAAACGCCAAGGGAAAGCATGGGTCGTCATATATGGGATGGTCAACGTTTCACTGCTTCAGAAAGTTTGGATAGATGATGAAAGGTAAACATCGTTTCAGAAAATTTGGATAGATGATGAAAGGTAAACATCGTTTCAAAAAGTTTGGATAGAAAATAAAGAGAAACATCGTTTCTGAAAATTTGGCTAGAAGATTAAAAGGTAAACATCGTTTCAAAAGGTTTGGATAGAAGATGAAAGGGAACATCGTTTCAGAAAATTTGGATACAATTTGAAAGGTAAACACTGCATCAGAAAGTTTGGATACAATATGAAAGGTAAACACTGCTTCAGAAAGTTTGGATACAATATGAAAGGTAAACACTGCTTCAGAAAGTTTGGATACAATATGAAAGGTAAACACTGCTTCAGAAAGTTTGGATACAATATGAAAGGTAAACACTGCATCAGAAAGTTTGGATACAATATGAAAGGTAAACACTGCTTTAGAAAGTTTGGTTACAATATGAAAGGTAAACACTGCTTTAGAAAGTTTGGATACAATATGAAAGGTAAACACTGCTTTAGAAAGTTGGTTACAATATGAAAGGTAATCACTGCTTCAGAAAGTTTGGATACAATATGAAAGGTAAACACTGCTTCAGAAAGCTTGGATACAATATGAAAGGTAAACACTGCTTTAGAAAGTTTGGATACAATATGAAATGTAAACACTGCTTCAGAAAGTTTGGATACAATATGAAAGGTAAACACTGCTTCAGAAAGTTTGGATACAATATGAAAGGTAAACATAGTTTCAGAAAGTTTGGATACAATATGAAAGGTAAACACTGCTTTAGAATGTTTGGATACAATATGAAGGTAAACACTGCTTCAGAATGTTTGGATACAATATGAAAGGTAAACACCCTGCTTCAGGAAGTTTGGATACAATATGAAACGTAAACATCGTTTCATAAAGTTTGGATACAATATGAAAGGTAAACACCCTGCTTCAGGAAGTCTGGATACAATATGAAACGTAAACATCGTTTCAGAAAGTTTGGATACAATATGAAAGGTAAACACCCTGCTTCAGGAAGTCTGGATACAATATGAAACGTAAACATCGTTTCAGAATGTTTGGATACAATATGAAGGTAAACACCCTGCTTCAGGAAGTCTGGATACAATATGAAACGTAACATCGTTTCAGAATGTTTGGATACAATATGAAAGGTAAACACTTTTTCAGAACGTTTGGATTCAAGGGGAAAGGTAAATAAAAAGTTTGAATCCAAGAGGAAGTAAAAATATTATCCCACAAAAATTTACATCCACGAAGGAGAGTTGGATACAATATGTATCACTATGTCAAAAGGATAAACTCACTATCCATCATGCACATACCCAAATATGAAAATATGACCACTTTTCTGTAAACTGTGATATGAAAACAACACACGTCATTTTCAAGACGAGAAATAAATGAGTGAAGAAATATCAATGCACCTTTCTGTTTATTTAGTGTTAGCACGTGTGTCCTGACTTTATCTTTAGAACATAATATATGCCCAGTTTTTAATCTTTTGTGAATAACTTCAATTTTTATTTGCTGTTTGCATTTTTAAAACAGCTGAACTCATTTTGTGTTTTCTAAAAATCGATTTAAATAATCAGTTTTTAACTCACTTTGGCTTTATTTAAACTGATTTAGCATTAGCAAAACGAATAATGATCCATCATTTGTACTCTGCCAGAAATAATTAACCGAGAAATAATTATTATAAATTCTTCCTCTGTCTTCTAGTCGACAGTTTCTCCTCTTTGAACCAACATAATCTCAAATCTAATCTCCCTTCCATCTTTTCGTGCCACCGTTTCTACAGCACTTTTTTTTTTTTAGAAACTATAATTAAAACAGCAATTTGCGCATATCAAATACGATTAATGACGTAACGTGCCAGCTGTGAGTTCCATTTTCCAAACAGCATGTCGTAGCTAAATGCGCTGAGAGGAATGGCTTGTATGTCGCTGAATTCGTTGCCTTCACTAACAACTATCATCATTTTGATTATTGTTTTTATTTTCTTCTCGCTGAGTTTTTTTTTTTTAATCTAGTATGTGATTATTTAAACAAATATTATTATTTCAAACAATAATTATTTTTAAAAGTTATTATTTAACCACTTTTCTTTGTCTTTGTCTTTGTTTTTGTTTTTTTGTGTTGCGCACGCTAGCTCTGTATCTCTAGCGAAGTTCCGGCAATATCACAATGTCCTTGTTTTCACACCGACGGCCGTGTAATCACGTGTCACTTGCAATAGTAAAGTAAAGAAAGTCAAGAGCCGCGTAGGGATTATTGTGTTCGTGACCATCATTTTTACATAATTCGGCACAGGATTTCTGGGGTATTGTGGTCGGTATTACGCCCGTGCCGCTTTACTTTCCCAGAAAAACCTAGTACCCATTTAAGGCTGGGTGAACCCGGAAGCTGTCGATCGGGATCGAACCAAACCTCTTGTCCTATGTAGTTCAGTTAACAAACCACTGAATTATCGCGGCTACCTTGTCCCTTGTCATACAGCGAGAGATTGTCCGAGTTTAGAGTTTAGAGTTTAGAGTTTAGAGGAGAACAGTCAACTTCTATCGTTGAGAGTTCTTGACGTTTTGGGGTAGATCATTTCCTATCAATTTTCCCCTGGTGGTGATCATTTTTGGCATTTATTTTTGAGTTACAACTGGCAAGGGTTATTTAACGTGTGCAAAGTACACACGAGGCATCATGTTTTTTTTTGTTTGTTAGTTATGCAAGAGGACTGGACATCGAATCTCACTATCCAGAGACAGATGAAGTTAAATCAGGAAGAAACCACAGACTAGAATAATTTCCTGTTTACTGTGATCGGAATCAAACCAGGGACAATCTTGTCAGGCGCTGATGTCATACTTCTAGATTGGTTTGAGTTCACCCGA
Organism: Megaustenia siamemsis; assembly: GCA_032433765.1. Classification (NCBI taxonomy): domain Eukaryota; kingdom Metazoa; phylum Mollusca; class Gastropoda; order Stylommatophora; family Ariophantidae; genus Megaustenia; species Megaustenia siamemsis. Next base: position 40,712,586 of record JAVIAB010000041.1, on the reverse strand, counting down.
TGACTGAAAGATCACACCTTTTCGTCATCCGTCCTTACAAGGACGTTAAATGGGCGTGTCTGTCCACATCCGACTTCAGCGCGACATTTGTTAGTGCAGGGTTGGCTTCCCTCCTCGGTCCCTACTCACTTGACCAGACTAGACAGGTTAGGCTGTTTCTGGAGGTACCACAGAGAGGTGGATGGTTCTGGTTCACTGATCCTCCTGTCGCAAGCCATCAGCTGTGGGTCGCCGACAACTTCCAGCTTTGCTACTGTGAGGCGACTTTTCCTCCATCATACACCCAGACACTCAATCCACGCACCTTAGGCTTATGAAGGTTTTCCTTGTTGCAGTTCCCTCATATTCCAAGTCCGGCTTGTTGCAGGAGCTACTGAGTTAGGTGCTCTGTGCACACCATGAGCTGTGTGTTTCATCCGTTTTGATCATGTTTCGGTATTCCGATTGTTTACGATGAATGATGATATCGTATGACAAGGAACAGTTGGCTGTGTTCACTTTCAGTTCGGTTTCGCCTTATGTCTTTTGGCGTGTGCTGAGACTGTTATAATGGGGACTACAGCTACCTTTCTTTATTTGGGAGATAAGATAGTAATTCGGATGATTCACTGGCACGGGCGGTTGAGCAATTATTGATTTTAATTCTTTTGCAGTGATACCGGGGCTTTCCATAACCGAAGAGCCAAACCAAGAATGTTAGGCTTAATTTTCATCTGTTGAACATTTTCTTGATGAATACATGTATGTGGAAGCATATTTTAGAGCACACGTAGAGTTACTTTCAAATTGTACTGCTTCAATCACCCTTCAAATTGGTATAGCGTTAGTTAGTTACAGACAGAGATAGCATATAATGGTAAAGAGTAGCAAGAAAATTGGAGACATAAGAAAACAACAAGCAGAGCAAGTCAAGAAAAGGCGCAACAATAAAGACACAGCACAATCACTAACATTAGTCCAAGCATGCAACTACATATGTTGTGCACTGTGAGCGAGATTGTTGTTTTAAAATAGGACTATTAAATCAGAACAAACACCCATGACGCTCTTGATTGACCTATGGCACATCGATTTATCATCAGAAATAGAATGCATTTTATTGGGTATTATTATTATTATTATTATTATTATTATTAGTTGGTTTATTGGATCGTTGGTTGGTTTGTTAGTTCCGTCGTTAGTTCGTTAGTTGAGTTGTTCGTTAGCTAATTGGTAAGTTATTTTGTTATTTAATTAGTAATTAGTTATTTAGTTAGTAGGCGAGTTAGATAGTAAGTAATTTATTTAGTTTTGGTTAGTTTCTTAGTTAATTAGTTAGTTCCTTAGTTAATTAGTTAGTTCCTTATTAATTAGCTAGTTAGCACGTTGGTTCTCTTTGTCCAAAAAATTGTCCTGCTAAGTCTTGTATATCTTGTTCTCGAGACCATCTTTGAGCAATCTCTGTTACTTTTTCTATATAGAGTCTCCTTCGCTTCTCATTATTTTATTTTGCCACCGGCTGCCCTCATAAGTGGGAGTCTATTTTTTTGTCCATTTTGAACCCATGGACGATCTACTACCAGCGTCCTTTTCCTGTCTAGCTTGACACATATTTTTGTTTCATTTCTTCTATTCTAGTTTCATTTGGTGTAGAACGTCTCTAGTTTGGTATCTTCTAATCTAGTATCATTTGGTGTAAAGTCTATCTAGTTTATATTTAAGGGTGTTTGGATGATTTTATTTTCAAAGAAAATACTTCTCATCTACCACTAATTTCATCCCTTCATATTTCCTTTCTTTCTCCCCCACCCCTCTTTCCATCTCTAATTTCATTTACATTTTCGATCATTTTTATTTCCTACCCTTTCTATTTTCTTTCTCTCCCTCCTCCCTTTTGCATTCCTTCCAGCTCTCAACCTCGTCACATCCCTTCCTTTTACATTCTTTCACTCCTTTCCACTTTTTACTTCTCTCCCTCCAACCTCGATATCCTTGCGACCGTGTAGCGGTGATTACATATTTGTTTTTTCCTACTAAAAAAAAAAGGCATAACACCGCAATCAACCCATCACTTCATCATAAAACACAAATCTCAACGGAAAATATTCCAAAATTTCTTCAAGTTATTTTAATTTTGGCTGCGTTTTTTTTAAAGCGTGGTTTACTCACCTGCCTGCTGAACAAATCATTAATGTCCGTTTACGTTAAGTTATACATGTACAACGTTACATAACAGTGTCAAAGGATGTCTGGAAGACATAGAAAGAACAAAGAATTCCTTTATTCAAGTCAGATCTATAGTTTTATTTATTTCTGTTTGAAAAGTAGGATTCATGGTGAAAGAGAAAGACGAATCTTTAGTAATGTAGACTCGTTTTCTAGCACTTCTAGCGCTTCTAGCAATTCTAGCGCTTCTAGCACTTCTAGCGCATCTAGCACTTCTAGCGCTTCTAGCACTTCTAGCGCTTCTAGCACTTCTAGCGCTTCTAGCACTTCTAGCGCTTAGTGCAGCTAACTTCAGGTCAAAAGTATGACCTTGACTCTCTTTCCTTCAAGTATAACTTTGGTTCTCCTTCCTTCAAGTATGACTTTGACTCTCCTTCCTTCAAGTATGACTTTGACTCTCCTTCCTTCAAGTATGACTTTGACTCTCCTTCCTTCAAGTATGACTTTGATTCTCCTTCCTTCAAGTATGACTTTGATTCTCCTTCCTTCAAGTATGACTTTGACTCTCCTTCCTTCAAGTATGACTTTGATTCTCCTTCCTTCAAGTATGACTTTGATTCTCCTTCCTTCAAGTATGGCTTTGACTCTCCTTCCTTCAAGTATGGCTTTGACTCTCCTTCCTTCAAGTATGACTTTGATTCTCCTTCCTTCAAATATGGCTTTGACTCTCCTTCCTTTTCTATGAACATTAAGTAGCGTGAGGGTTAGTGCAACATGCCCAAATCCCTAGCTTCATAATACATTCGTTATTGTTCAGACATATCAGGAAAAACATAAACCCCTCCCCCTTCCCCCCACCTTCTTTCCAACCATCTTGTGAAGACGGACAATAATGTATATCACAGTGATTTCTTTCATTTTATATTTGTGAAGTATTTTCTATTCTGTTTCTGTATATTTTACAAGAATGTTTTTATGTGTGTTTGCCGTGGTGGTGTTATTAGCTAAATTTTATGTGTTTATGCCCTCACCTGTTGTCTCGAGCATTAACGACTTATTTCAGAATCGTTCATCCTACTCGCGTCTTCCAGCCTAGCTGCATTGAGTCGGTGGATAACCCTTGTCCTAAATATCAGCCATTTGTAATAACAACGAGTGGGCGGGAATAGATTATTAAAGTTTGTGTTGGCCTTGTACAGAGGAATGTTATAATGACTGCAAAATTTTTGAACTGCTGGTACCTGCAGGTGAGCAAACCTTTAGCCAGCATACTACATGCCAGGGATTCGTTTGGAACTTTCAATGATAATTAAAAGCAGGAGAGTTATTTGTCTGAGCATTGATCTCAACTTTTCGGACTACGTGTTTATTCCCCTTGTGGGTTTATGGAATTAGAGGTTAATATGAATATTAGAGGAAAGAAAACAAAAGCCCTTGCATAGAGCTCAGATTGTAGTACGTGGAGAAGGCATGTAAGTTTAAGGTTAATAATTTATGAAATAACCGGCTTTAATTCAACCAATCACTTGCGTGTTTAATCTGTTATAATGAATAGCATCGGAGGAGTGGTTTCTAAGGTATTTTAATCCTGACAGCATCTGGGTTCATCCGAACTCTGAAACAGGGTCCCTGAACTGTTGACACCTGCAGATCCCTTTCCCTGCTGTTAATGTACCTGCGTCACAGTTACGGTCGTATAAGTCAAGTGATTCCCTGTCGGATATATGTGATGATAATAAATGACAGCAGAATTAACCCTGTCCTAAAAAAATGGAGCCTCGGTGGCTGAGGGGTTAGTGTGCTCACCTCGGTGGCTGAGTGGTTAGTGTGCTCACCTCGGTGGCTGAGTGGTTAGTGTGCTCGCTTCGGTGGCTGAGTGGTTAGTGTGCTCGCTTCGGTGGCTGAGTGGTTAGTGTGCTCGCTTCGGTGGCTGAGTGGTTAGTGTGCTCGCCTCGGTGGCTGAGTGGTTAGTGTACTCGCTTCGGTGGCTGAGTGGTTAGTGTGCTCGCCTCGGTGGCTGAGTGGTTAGTGTGATCGCTTCAGTGGCTGAGTGGTTAGTGTGCTCACTTCGGTGGCTGAGTGGTTAGTGTGCTCGCTTCGGTGGCTGAGTGGTTAGTGTGCTCACTTCGGTGGCTAAGTGGTTAGTGTGCTCACCTCGGTGGCTGAGTGGTTAGTGTGCTTTCTTCCTGACCAGAAGGGTCCGTGTTCGATCCCCAGCAGTGGGCGGATTTTTTTTTCCGACTGACAAGGCTCCGCGTTCACCCATCCTCTAAAATTGAGTACTAGAGATTTTTCTGGCTAGTAAAGGTGGCCTGGGGTGATACCGACCACATCACCCAAAAATATGCCGTGGCTATAGAAAAATATGGTTACTAACACCATATTCCCCATACGCCTAGCAAGGCGTGGAGGGAACCTTGACTTTACTCTTGTTAATGAAACTCCTTTATGTAGTAAAGAAATATAAAACCTATAAAATGATGTCATTTGATGATTTCTCAGCACAGAGCACGACAATATACTCGCCGTGGCGCCTTGCCAGAATTTGGCGTTGTGCAAACTTTACGAATCACTGTTCTAGTGGGTGCAAGGAAAGTTCTTTCTGGGAATGAGATACGGAACGTGCGTAATGCTGACCACAACCCAAAAAATAATATTATATTTAACATGGAAACTCACGTTTTATTTGCTACATGCCATGGAGCTTAAGTGGTAGTTCTGGATTTCTTCACCAGATATCACAATGTGTTCATAGTTGTAGCTCTGGATTTCTTCACCGGATATCACAATGTGTTCATAGTTGTAGTTCTTGATTTCTTCACCGGATATCACAATGTATTCATAGTGGTAGTTCTTGATTTCTTCACCTGATATCACAATGTATTCATAGTGTTAGTTCTTGATTTCTTCACCTGATATCACAATGTATTCATAGTGGTAGTTCTCGATTTCTTCACCTGATATCACAATGTATTCATAGTGGTAGTTCTTGATTTCTTCACCTGATATCACAATGTATTCATAGTGGTAGTTCTTGATTTCTTCACCGGATATCACAATGTATTCATAGTGGTAGTTCTTGATTTCTTCACCTGATATCACAATGTATTCATAGTGGTAGTTCTTGATTTCTTCACCAGATATCACAATGTATTCATAGTGGTAGTTCTTGATTTCTTCACCGGATATCACAATGTATTCATAGAGGTAGTTCTTGATTTCTTCACCGGATATCACAATGTGTTCATAGCGGTAGTTCTTGATTTCTTCACCGGATATCACAATGTGTTCATAGTTGTAGTTCTTGATTTCTCACCGGATATCACAATGTATTCATAGTGGTAGTTCTTGATTTCTTCACCTGATATCACAATGTATTCATAGTGGTAGTTCTTGATTTCTTCACCTGATATCACAATGTATTCATAGTGGTAGTTCTTGATTTCTTCACCTGATATCACAATGTATTCATAGTGGTAGTTCTTGATTTCTTCACCTGATATCACAATGTATTCATAGTGGTAGTTCTTGATTTCTTCACCGGATATCACAATGTATTCATAGTGGTAGTTCTTGATTTCTTCACCTGATATCACAATGTATTCATAGTGGTAGTTCTTGATTTCTTCACCAGATATCACAATGTATTCATAGTGGTAGTTCTTGATTACTTCACCAGATATCACAATGTATTCATAGTGGTAGTTCTTGATTTCTTCACCGGATATCACAATGTATTCATAGAGGTAGTTCTTGATTTCTTCACCGGATATCACAATGTGTTCATAGCGGTAGTTCTTGATTTCTTCACCGGATATCACAATGTGTTCATAGTTGTAGTTCTTGATTTCTTCACCGGATATCACAATGTATTCATAGTGGTAGTTCTTGATTTCTTCACCTGATATCACAATGTATTCATAGTGGTAGTTCTTGATTTCTTCACCTGATATCACAATGTATTCATAGTGGTAGTTCTTGATTTCTTCACCTGATATCACAATGTATTCATAGTGGTAGTTCTTGATTTCTTCACCTGATATCACAATGTATTCATAGTGGTAGTTCTTGATTTCTTCACCGGATATCACAATGTATTCATAGTGGTAGTTCTTGATTTCTTCACCTGATATCACAATGTATTCATAGTGGTAGTTCTTGATTTCTTCACCAGATATCACAATGTATTCATAGTGGTAGTTCTTGATTACTTCACCAGATATCACAATGTATTCATAGCGGTAGTTCTTGATTTCTTCACCGGATATCACAATGTATTCACAGTGGTAGTTCTGGATTTCTTCACCGGATATCACAATGTGTTCATAGCGGTAGTTCTTGATTTCTTCACCGGATATCACAATGTGTTCATAGCGGTAGTTCTTGATTTCTTCACCGGATATATTAATGTATTCATAGTGGTAGTTCTTGATTTCTTCACCGGATATCACAATGTATTCATAGCGGTCTATTTTGACAATATTTATCATGGAAAAGTTATCTTACAACTATCAACTACAACGGTAACAAAGTTCACTTCTTAAATTTAATAAATTATTGGAAAAAGAAAAATCCAACAGAAATGGCCAACAAAGCAGTGAGAATAAAAGAGAAAATGGAACAACATGTGCTGTCCATCTTTACAAACGTTTCCCCAATGTTTATGCAGATGTCTATCACCTGTAACCCGTTTGGCTTGATTCCATCTCATCCCTCCATCTTCTAGATAATGTCTCATATTATCTACACGTTTGATTTGTGTTTACTCCCTTGTTTCCTACACTCTGACCGATCACCTTTAACTCCGAGGTGGTCGACTTTTTTTTTTCTCTTTGAATTATCAGATGCCACGCCCACAAGCATCATCGATCATGTTTCTCCATCCTTCTCTTAAACCACTCTTTCTGATCAATTCCATTGTCGATTTCTTTACTTCTCACGTTGTTAAACTGTCTAGAATATATTCTCGCTGTCTCTCTCTGTCTCTTTTCTCTTTTATTTCCATCCAGACATGATCGACTCAGTTCTGTTGTTCCTGCCTCACGTGAGTTGTTACAAGGAGTGCACATCTCCCAATAGCGACATGTTTTCGTACATTGTTTTCATCACCTGTGTATACTTTCTTTAAAGTCTTACCTTCTCCCACCTGTGTATACTTTCTTTAAATTCTTACCTTCTCCCACCTGTGTGTTCTTTCTTTAAAGTCTTACCTTCTCCCACCTGTGTGTTCTTTTATTTAAAGTCTTACCTTATCCAACATGTGTGTTCTTTCTTTTAAGTCTTACCTTCTCCCACCTGTGTGTTCTTTCTTTAAAGTCTTACCTTCTCCCACCTGTGTGTTCTTTCTTTAAAGTCTTACCTTCTCCCACCTGTGTGTTCTTTCTTTAAAGTCTTACCTTCTCCCACCTGTGTATACTTTCTTTAAAGTCTTACCTTCTCCCACCTGTGTATACTTTCTTTAAAGTCTTACCTTCTCCCACCTGTGTGTTCTTTCTTTAAAGTCTTACCTTCTCCCACCTGTGTGTTCTTTATTTAAAGTCTTACCTTCTCCCACCTGTGTGTTCTTTCTTTAAAGTCTTACCTTCTCCCACCTGTGTGTTCTTTCTCTAAAGTCTTACCTTCTCCCACCTGTGTGTTCTTTATTTAAAGTCTTACCTTCTCCCACCTGTGTGTTCTTTCTTTAAAGTCTTACCTTCTCCCACCTGTGTGTTCTTTCTTTAAAGTCTTACCTTCTCCCACCTGTGTGTTCTTTCTTTAAAGTCTTACCTTCTCCCACCTGTGTGTTCTTTCTTTAAAGTCTTACCTTCTCCCACCTGTGTGTTCTTTCTTTATAGTCTTACCTTCTCCCACCTGTGTGTTCTTTCTTTAAAGTCTTACCTTCTCCCACCTGTGTGTTCTTTCTTTATAGTCTTACCTTCTCCCACCTGTGTGTTCTTTCTTTATAGTCTTACCTTCTCCCGCCTGTGTGTTCTTTCTTTAAAGTTTTACCTTCTCCCACATGTGTGATCTTTCTTTAAAGTTTTACCTTCTCCCACATGTGTGTTCTTTCTTCAGTCTTTCCTTAACCCACCTGCATGTGCTTTCTTCAATCTTTCCTTGTCACACCTGTGTATGCTTTCTTCAATCTTTCCTTGTCACACCTGTGTATGCTTTCTTTAGTCTTTCCTTCTCCCACCTGTGTGTGCTTTCTTTAGTCTTTCCTTCTCCCACCTGTGTATGCTTTCTTTAGTCTTTCCTTCTCCCACCTGTGTGTGCTTTCTTTAAAGTCTTAAAAACAGCAGTGAAACAGTGACTAAATCAATTAATTTCAAATGGGATCTGCATGAACTTTCACAACAAGCAGGACTTATTGTTATATAAATGTTAATATGTTCACAATTAAGCACACAGTTTTAGTACAACGACAAATATAACATCTGTGCAAAAAAAAAAGACCAGCACTCACGTAAATACACTAGCATCATCATCACCAGCAGCATCATCATCATCATTTGCCTTACCGGTTGCCGTAGGCGATCATGTTCTTCCACAAATTTATATCTACAGTGCATCGTTTCAGTTCAATTGTTGACTGTTTGCCATGCCATGCCACCAAGCTATCTAGTATTTTTTGTCGTCCGCGATCTATCATTCCTTTTATTTTGTCAGTTGTAACTAAATATTCCAACTTTCCTCTTCTCATGATGTGCCCGAAAAATGTTGATTGTTTTCTTTTTGATGTTTTTTTGGAGCTCGCTTTCTGTGTTGGCCTCTTCAAGAATTTCCTCATTGGTCTCTTTAGCTGTCCAGGAAAATTCAACATTGTTCTGAGAAATTCCATTTCTGTGGCCTCTAACCAGCTTTTCATTTATAATATAGGCATCAATAAATCAGTTGAGCATGTAATCCGAAAAGCTTGAACAAGCGTGCAACGTCCCTAACACCCGAGATCGATACACTAGCAGACTATCGCTTCTAAATTGAATAAAACATTATTCTATATCAGTCTCTGCAATACACTCTTCATGAAAATCATCAAAATCCGACGGCCTAATTTCATCGCGGAAGCTGAAAAAAAAACAGAAGACGATTATCCACGCGAGATGATCTCAACAAACCAAATTTGGAAATGTTAGAACCCACCATTTCCCGCGAACATGACGGAAAACGTCAGCAAATGTTGAGCACTTTCGCGCCATAGAGTTCCTAAGAACCGATGACGTATAAATCATCTTTACCTAAAATTTAACGAAACGAAACAAGTAACAAAAAATGTCCATCTCCATGCATTTAGAGGCGCTTATTGAAGTCTATGTCATCGTCATTGGGTGCCGTCCCCGCATCTAAGGTTGGCTATTCAGGACACGAAAGGAGAATTATTGAGTTATTGAGTTATTTGCGGGTCATCATCATTGCACTCCGAATATGTCCATAGGTGTTCAGATCCCCTCCTCAGCAGTTCCCGCAGTGTCCAGCAACTGACGACTCCAATTCTATGTTGGTTGATAAGTCTTCTTACATGGCCACTAAGTTTCTCATTTCTGGCTGTGCCCATCTTAACTCCCATTTCCATCATCCGAAGAAGTGACGTGGACCTGTGTTTGTCGAAGTCCTGTGCTCTTCCCACATCTCGGAGGGCATTGATGATGTCCGCCCGATCCATCGGTTGCCCGTCCTCAACAAATGCGCAGCTAGCCAACCTCTCCGCTCTTTCATTTCCCCGTACTCCCGCATGTCCAGGGACATAGACAAAGGTGACCTTATGTATTTTGGACTTCTGCAACGACTCTACCCATTGCATGCGTACAGAGCCCGCCTCCACTTTTTTTTATCATACTCATCGAATCACTCATTATACATGCGTGGGTGTACACAGATATACACGATATACACAAAGGCGAATATGGCAGACCACTTTGAAAGAGATTGGAGTCTCAACACGTAACATTCCAAAGAAAGCCATGGAGAGGAATTCTAATTATTGTCATAAGAACGAGCTAAAGATAACTACATGGAATGTTAGAAGGCTATGTACAGTTTTTTTTTTTTTTTGGTTGCTTTTTTAAAACAAGAAAAAATCGATTTTTTTTTGGTCCAAACGATGCGAGAGCTTGTTCAAAGCGGTCAGTATGTTCAGGGATGGCACTACCTCAGGTGTATGTGACATTTGTTATTGTCTTCTGCAATGATCGGCCCACAGCTACTACACATTGCTGTCGGCCATTAAAATGACATTCGATGAACCTGTGTCCGTCGTGTTATGGTTGATTGGAGACAGAGAATAATACATGAATATTATCATAGAGGGAAACTTTCTAGCAATAATAGATCAGAGAATTATTTCAGGAGAAAAGGTATGTTTAAAACACTCGGAAAAAATCACAAATAATCAATAACAGGAAACAAATGAAGAACAATAGCCAGGCCGAAGTAGGATCGAACCTGTACTCATGGAGACATCACCACCGTGCTCTATCGCTTGTTTCTTGTGGCAAGGCGCTGTGTCCAGGAGTACGGGTTTGATAATGTTTCGGATCATCTATTTTTCTTCATTTTTTTCTGTTGTTGATTATTTGTGATCTTTTTCCGAGTGTTGTAAACATACTTCTTCCCCTGAATTGATTCGCTATTCTTGATAGCTAGCGGCCAAAATCTGATACATTCTAAATGAGTTTCATTTCTTGCCAAATTGACTGAATGTAGTTGTCTTCATTGACTTTCGCCAATCTTCTTCTTACGTTTTTTTCTTCCTGTCAAAAGTGAGTGATGTCAGCAGACATAAATGACACAAACAATTTTAAATAATACATCATATACAAATAGTTTCAGAATAAATAAGTAATGAAAACAAGCATCAGTGACGCATGAGTTAGTGACGATACAAGAGTCATTCAATAATCAGGTAAAAGTAAATACTCAAATGCATTGAATAACTGACAACAAAGAAAGTGTTAGATTTCGTATTTATTTATTCAAATTTCTAGACCATTCCTTCGCGTTTTAACAAAAATGATGTTATACAAAGAGTGTATTACCCCAGCCTTTGTGTCGATCATCTATATCCCATATCACATCAAACTTTTCCTTCCATCATTGTCTATGACCTGTTCACCTTTGCAGTGCACTCTGTGCACAATAACATCATATTCTCATTTCTTATTGCAGTCTTCATTCACAAAGCAACGGAATGTTAGGTTCACGTTTATTGGGGTTTTACACAAGATCTGAGCCAACACGCATCGTTAAGTACAGAGTCGGAGCTTTATGGAAAATCCGTCATTTGGAGAGCTAGTGAGGTGTTTATTGTAGGGATTGTAGCTCTGGAATAAATGGTAGGAGTTGTACAGGTATACAGGGGGCATGGTTTGCAGTGTTACGGTTAGAAGGCACTTGTCAGGTGTGTGGAAGGAAGCAGTGTATGATGACTATGTAAGTACATTTAAAGGTAAGGTAATGTACGAGAAAATGTGGCTGCATATCACATGGAGAGGGAAACTACAAAATGGCACAGCAACTTTTGAGACAGTGCTGATATCAAATTCAGAAGACAAAAGACGCAAGAGAAAAGGGAGAAGGCCAGGTACCGCAAATACACCTTGCTCGTTCCGTGGATCGATCTGTTTGTCCAGGATTGGCAAATTCAGCCACGAGAGAAGCTGTTCAGTAAAGCAGCACTCAGTATGAAACACTAATGCTTTACCAAACTACTAACTTATCATGATTGTTTGCTACCAACTGTCTGTCAAGACGCCAAAGGCATATATATATATATATATCAACCGACGGCCTCCGGGTTCACCCAGCTTTAAATGGGTACCGGATTTTCATATGGAAAGAGACATGCGAAGAAACACTGGGGAAAAGAGAACGCCAGAATAAGGCATGGATGACAGCAGAGACCCTGGATAAAATTAAAGAAAGAAAGAACAAGAAAGCAGACATAAATAAAAGCAAAACAAGAAGTAATAAAGCCAAGACACAGGAAGCTTACACAGAGGTGAACAAAGAAGTGAGAAGATGCATTAAAAGGGATAAGAGGAAATATATAGATGAATTAGCTAAAGAGGCAGAAGAAGCAGCAAATAAAGGGAATATGAAAGAACTGTACAACAGCACAAAGAAATTAGGTGGAAAATACAAACAGATCAACGCCTTTATCAAAGATAAGAAAGGAAATCTGCTTAGTAATATAAAGGAACAAATGGAGAGATGGAAGGAGCACTTTGAAGAACTTTTGAACAGACCTGGCTCAAATAATCCTCCAGATATACTACCAGCAGAAGAAGAATTACACGTTAACTGCGGAAAACCAAGCAAAGAAGAAATAATGAAAGCCATCAAACTGTTAAAAGATGGTAAAGCCACAGGACCAGATGAAATTCCTTCGGAAGCCATCAAAGCAGATATTATCACCTCTACCAAGATGTTACATAATCTATTGGATAAAATTTGGGAGAGAAGAAATACCTAAAGACTGGAGAGAAGGTTATATGATCAAACTACCAAAGAAAGGAAGTTTACAGGAGTGCACAAATTATAGGGGAATTATGCTACTATCAGTGCCAGGAAAAATATTAGGCAGAATCATTCTGGAGAGACTAAAAGAGGCTATAGAGAAACACTTGAGAGATGAACAAGCAGGTTTTAGGAAGAACAGATCATGTGCTGATCAAATAACTACTCTACGTATAATAGTTGAACAAAGTTTAGAACTAAAATCCCACTTTATATTGGATTCATAGATTACGAAAAGGCATTTGATAGTTTAGACAGAAGAATGCTTTGGAAGTTGCTGAGTCATTATGGAATCCCCATAAAGTTTATTAACCTGATAAAAACAATGTATGAAGGAACAAAATGTAGTGTGGTGCATGAAGGACAGCTTACAGAAGCATTTGAAATAAGAACAGGAGTAAGGCAAGGATGCCTTCTGTCTCCATTTCTCTTTCTACTGGCCATATATTGGATTATGAAAATAACTCAAAACAACAGAAATGGGATCCAGTGGTCACTGACCAAACAACTTGATGATTTAGACTTTGCTGATGACATAGCTCTCCTATCACACAGCCACCAACAGATGCAAGATAAAATGAGTATATTAGATGAGAGATCACAACAGCTAGGACTAAAGATTAATAGAGATAAGACCAACATTATGAGAATTAATGCAGTTGGCAATAACCAAATAAAACTAGGAGAAATACCTCTACTAGACGTACAATCTTATATATATCTGGGCAGTAATATAGATAAAGAGGGAGGAACAGAAAACGATACCAAAAAAAGGATATCAAAAGCAAGAGGAGCTTTCATTGCACTGGGAAACATATGGAAATCCAAAGAAATTAGGCTAAATACAAAAATACAAATTTTCAACTCCAATGTTAAGTCGGTTCTATTATATGGCTGTGAAACATGGAGAATAACAAAATTGACAATCACGAAGGTACAGACTTTCATTAATGGATGCTTGCGCAGAATAAAGGGATGGAAATGGCAGGACAAAGTCACAAACGTGGAATTATGGAAATGTACCGGTCAAATACCAGTGGATAGAGAAATACAGCGAAGACGATGGCGATGGATAGGACACACACTACGGAAACCAACTGAGAGTATTACACAACAGGCCCTTTTTTGGAATCCCCAGGGGAAAAGACAAAGAGGAAGACCAACGAATTCTTGGAGAAGACAGATTGAAGCAGAGATGAAGATGATGGGGAAGACATGGAATGATCTTAAAAGAATTGCAAAAAACAGAACGACTTGGAAAGTGTTTGTTGAAGACCTATGCTCCAATGGGAGCTAAAAGGTAGAAGAGAGTTCTTTCACAACATTCAGCACATTCACTGTTCGTGTGGCCGGCACTACACCGAGCCGCCTTAGTCATCTAAATAAATTCTGATCATTTATCGAGGAAAGTAATCCACAAAGCCGTCTGCAGTTACGTTTTAAAGAAAACAATGCCGGAATTGAATTGTAACCTGGCCACGTGATCAGTATTGCTTAAAACAGGCAAACCCCTCACACCCCCCCCCCCCCCCCCAAAAAAAAAATATCCCCGTGTCCAAAAATGTTTAGAATCCGAATAGACGAACTTTAGACACAGCAGAAAGATGTGTAGTACTTGTTGACTTCAGTACATCAGCATCACTGTTGTTTTGTTTGTTGCGATTCACAATCACAAGCCTGATCGTCAACAGCGGCCTTCTGTCTGCTTCAGTACTTTTATCTTTGTCTTTCCGTCTTATGTATTTCTATCTCTTGTAATGTCTTCTGTCAGCTTACCACAGTCCAGTATTTTTCCCGTCTTTTATGTCGTTTATTTGTTTGCCGATCTGTTTTTCCGTCTGCCCGAGCCGGATGCGCATCAAACTGTCTGCCCTGGCAGTAACAAACCCCAGGAAACACCCAGATATGTCTGCATTCTTGACATTCTTACTTTGTGTATTTTTTATAACGTTTTTGATATTTTTCCAATGATTTTGTCTTAACTTGCTTTTGATATTTTTCCATTGTTTTTGTCTTTACCTTTTTTAGTATTTTTTTTATTTGTCTTTACCTTCATTTGATATTTTCGCTTGTTTTTTTTTCCTATTTACTTTCGTTTGATATAATCCCATTGTTTTTGTCTTTACTTTCTATTGATATTTTCCATTTTTTTGTCTTTAATTTCTTTTGATATTTCCTGCCGTGAACATGTTTTTCTTTTCTTTTCTCACAAGCTTCTATTCCTTTTTGGACCTGTGCCCATTTTGTGAATTTCTATTTTTTTTTTTTTAAATCACTGTTTTGATTTAACTTTTTACTTAAGTCTTTGTTTTCTTTCCTTTCTCACTTGCCTCTCGGAGTCGAGTGGAGGTATAACGTGCGGGCCCTTGCTCTTTTATTTCCCTCTGTTGTTTGCCTCTAGAGTATGTACTTGTTGAGCAATAGTGGTTATAGCTATACAATGATTTGACAAACTTTGTTGAATCTTGAGTCTATTTCTGCTGCTTGTGAATTGCCTTTTGTTACTAGACCTCCTAGGTATTTAAATCACTCTACTTGTTTTAGTTGTCCGCCGTCTATAGTTATATTGATGTTCTGTTTCTCTTTTGTGATATTAATGATTTATGTTTTGTTCATATTGATGTTCATGTCGTATTTTGTGCTTGTACTGTTGAGTCTATTTAAGTGTATTTGTAGATTTTCTATTTTTCCATGTGCCAAGCCTGATCGTCTATAAAAATAGGCTCGTTGATCTCCAATGGGTTGGTTAACTTGCATATGTAATGCATGCATGTAATGAACAATAGGGGGGATAGTATGCACCCATATCTTCATTATCGTATCCATATGTTCTTTGAAGCATTTTGGGGAGACGCAATTTCTGTTTTTTTGGCATATGTTATAATGTTAACATTAATTTCTGAATGTTTCTTTATTGATTGCTTATTTAATTAATTGTGTTAGTTCCTCTCGGACGTTTTCTCTTGTCTCAGCTATCACAGTTTCTTCATATAGACGAACTTTAAAATAGTAAACCCCGTCATTTGTATTATCAATGTTGTCATCATCTTAGCATCTTATCTGTAGAATCTACATTACCCTTACCCTGCCTCAGCTCAGCATTATTTTATCATTCTTATCTGTAGAGTCTACATTACCCTTCCTGCCTCAGCTCAGCATTATTTTATCATTCTTATCTGTAGAGTCTACATTACCCTTCCTGCCTCAGCTCAGCATTATTTTATCATTCTTATTGTCGCAATTATCTGCCGTATCGGCCCGTCTGTACGTTTACTAGCATCGTCAATTTTTAACACTCAGAATTTAAAAAAAAACAAAGGTCGGCTTCCATAATCTACTTCTTTTTGGGTGGGGGGGGTTAGGTTATTTTCATATCAGTACTTCTCCCTCCCCCCCTCCCCCACCACCCTCAGCTCCTCATGGACGTATCTAACCTGATTATTCTCCCACAGTGTTAACCCCCCCCCCCCCACCCCCCACCTCCGCCACTTCTTTCGTGCAGTCTAGTCAAGTGCGCTTCTGCCTACACTAGAACGTTATGTATACATGTGCTAGAATCACTGGGAGTCTATACCGACGATCAAGTTATAACTAATGATCGTTAATTAAGGGATTCGTCTCCAAACATACCGCCATTCGCTATATTATTTCATACATAAACGCTAATAACTTTACCAACTGCACTTTCGTATTTGTACGAAACGTGAGCCCTCGGAACGCGCTCATTTGTGATGAATAATATCAAGAACGCCAGTGGCGTATTGGCTTGGGCGCTCGTATAGCGATAACGTGAACGTGGGTTCAAACCGGATGTGATGCTCCACAGTAGCTCAAATTGTAAACAGATAAACACAAATAACTTACACTGATTCAGTGGAGACGGTAATAATAGCGAGGAAGAGCACTGGCCTTGCACCTAAAATTGTGTGACTTGACAGTGTTGTGAAATAATGTGCTCCATTCCAGATATTATTGTGATTATACGAGTCTATGACGGGACGTTCTTTATATTATCCTTTAACAATACTCACGTCGTCTTACAATCATTTATCTCTTTATTTTCTGTAACCACCAATTAGTTTTTTTTAGTTGGGTAGTTAGTTGATTAGTTGGGTAAGTAGTTAGTTGATTAGTTAGTTATTTGTTTTATTAGTTAATAAGTGACTTAGTTTATTATTTAGTTGATTAGTTTGTCAACTAGTAAGTTAGTTAGCTACTTGTTTAGTTAATTAATTAGTTAATCAGTTAGTTTGTTAGTCAATTAGTTACTTAGTTAGTCAATAAGTTAGCTAGTTAATTGATTAGTTAGTTATTTTGTTAGTTGGTCAATTTATTAATTAGTTATTTAGCTAGTTAGTTAGTCACCTAATAGGTTAGTCAATTAATTAGTTAAATAGTCTGTTAACTAGTAGTTAATCAAGTTCCTTTCTGCAGTTTCCTCATGTTCCAAGTCCGGCTTGTTGCAGGAGCTACTGAGTTAAGTGCTCTGTACACACCGTGAGCTGTGCGTTTCATCTGTTTGATCGTGTTTCGATATTCCGATTTTTTACGATGAGTGATGATATCGTATGACGGAGAACAGATGGCTGTGTTCACTTTCTATGCGGTTTCGCCTTATGTCTTTTGGCGTGTACTGAGACTGCTATGCTGGGGACTACAGCTACCTTTCTTTGTTTTGGGAGATGAGATAGCAATTCGGATGATTCCACTGGCAAGGGCGGTTGAGCAATTATGGATTTTAATTCGTTTGCAGTGATACCGGGGCCTTACCATAACCATAACTATAATCAATTAGTTATGTAATCAATTAGTTAGTTTTTAGTTAGATGGGAACAAGTTACCATTATACGCCTTGGAGCAGGACACTGTCGACTCCATAGTCACATGTATAGAAAATTCAAGATTGGCATCTCAGCTGTACGTACACGTAGTCGGGCTAAACACTTACTTCAAGACTGTTCTCAGTCTTCATCCCAACGTTGTGCTACCAATGCCAGACCTGGATCCTAGATGCAAGAACAATAAGGAAAATAATATCTTCAGAGATAAAATGTGTTAGACGAATGATAGGAAACAGCCCGAGAGATAAGATTAGAAATGAAGAACTGAGAAAAAAGCTAGGAATAGACCCCGCCATAGAATATATAAAGAAACAACAGATAAAATGGTTTGGCCATGTGACAAAGCAGAAAAATCAAAACATAACACAACGAATCTTCATCAAACGTTGTGACAATACCAGACCCATGGGCCGATCACGAAAAAGATGGATTGACAGAATATTAAAAGCACTAGGAAACATAACAGCAGCAGCAGGGCGAAAAGAAGAGCAAAAGACCGCAAATTATATCTCCCCTCGACGCTGAAAAGCAAACGCGGAAGGAAAGAGGAAGAAGACTGTTCTCTATATAGTACACTGAGGAAACCCATTGGCCAATAGATGCAAAAATTACAGGCAAAAATTGTAAGAACTAGAAGAAAAAACAGTAACATTTATGCAAGAAGCGATATTGCAGATATAGACAATACTTAATGCGAATGAAACATGGTTAGTTAGTTAGTTAGTTAGTTAGTTAGTTAGTTAGTTAGTTACTTAGTTATTAGTTAGTTAGGTAGGTAGTTAGTTAGTTAGTTAGTTTTTTAGTTAGTTAGTTAGTTAGTTAGTTTGTTAGTTTGTTTGTTGTTATTTAGTTAGTTAGTTAGTTATTTAGTTAGTTAGTTAGTTATTTAGTTATTTAGTTAGTTAGTTAGTTAGTTAGTTATATAGTTAGTTATTTGGTTGGTTGGTTAGTTAGTTAGGTAGTTAGTTAGTTAGTTAGTTAATTAGTTAGTTAGTTAGTTAGTTATTTAGTTAGTTAGTTAGTTAGTTTCTCTGGGACCGAAAATGGAAATAGAGCAAAAGTCATAGCAATCAACAATTTATTTTTTGCTAATTCTTGTAAGTCTTGTTTGTTTCTCTGTCCCATGATTTAACCTTCTCTAGCCTTTCAGACCTGACTGTTTTTGTGGTTGGGATTAAAGAAATATTTTATTTGATTCATCACGGCAGTGACTCCTAAAAGCAATATAGGTCGGGATGCATTATCTGATAACAATTATAAATGCAGTGTATATATGAGGTAGGACTCAATCCTAACAGGCTTTCGTTTTCTTATATAAATGTATACGGACGAGAAACGAGCTAGCTGGGTAAATTCAAAACGAAAGTAAACAACATCGCCAGGGAGGTCACTCTGCCAACGATATGAGTAGGCAACTCCCAGTGATATAGGCTGCTGGACCTACAAGTCCTGTCAGGCAGGTCACTCTGCCAACAATATAAGTAGGCGACTCCCAGTGATATAGGCTGCTGGACCTACAAGTCCCGTCAGGAAACAACGTTTGTTAAATGAGATAATGTAGCAATTATGAAATAGGACTTTTAGGTCCAGTGAGAACTGAAAGTGCCAGTAGTTGTTCTACGTTGTGTTTCTGTATCTCCTTCTTCTTCTACCTTTGAGCGTCCTGTGGAGCATAGGTCTTCAACAAACACTTTCCAAGTCGTTCTGTTTCTTGCCATTCTTTTAAGATCAATCCATGTCTTCCCCATCATCTTCATCTCTGCTTCTATCTGTCTTCTCCAAGAATTCCTTTGGTCTTCCTCTTTGTCTTTTCCCCTGGGGTTCCAAAAAAGGCCTGTTGTGTAATACTCTCAGTTGGTTTCCGCAGTGTGTGTCCTATCCAGCGCCATCGTCTTCGCTGTGTCTCTTTATCCACTGGTATTTGACTGGTACACTACCATAATTCTATGTTAGTGATTTTGTCCTGCCATTTCCATCCTTTTATTCTGGTGTCTGTATCTTGTGAAGCTAATATGTCGGCGATTAGTAAATTTTGTATAACTTTGAAATGCCAAGAATGTGTCTTTTAGCTGCGGGATCAGATCACAATGATTGTGGACAGAAAGAAGCTCTCTCGTGGGAACAGACAGAAAGAAGCTCTCTCGTGGGAACAGACAGAAAGAAGCTCTCTCGTGGAACAGACAGAAAGAAGCTCTCTCGTGGGAACAGACAGAAAGGAAATTTATTTTTAACATCGGAAGGAAACTGCCACCGTTTTAAAACCATGAAATAAAATAAAACATCTGAGGCATGTTGCGGCAGCTGGGACATGTTGCGGCAGCTGGTGCATGGTGTGACAGCTGGGACATGTTGTGACAACTGGATTAATCGGGAGCATTAGAGAAAAGAAAGGAAATAGAGGAAAGATACCAGAGAGGTGAACAACATTTCACAGAAGTGGGTTGTCGATAGGATTAATAAAGTACTTCAATGCTGGGACGGTGAGGCGGGTATATGGATGACGCGACCACAATGAAACTGATAGAATGGAATAGAATAAAATAGAACAGAATAGAATAGAACAAAATAGAACAGATTAGAATATAATATACAAAGAACTGCAGAGAAAGACCATTGTGGGATGACTTAATCCCTATGCCACCAGGTATATTTCGAGAAAATTCTTACTTTCGTTTTTATTTTTTTAATTTGCGGCTCTCTTCTCGGTCCTTTTTAACTTACAGCGTCGAGAGTATACGAATGTAAGTTGTCCTGACAGAGATATATTGTTTGCTTTATACCGAGAATATATACTTTGTACTTTGCTGTTTGTCTGGTTGATCGGCAATTGTGTTGTCTTGGTGGTTTTATCTCATTCTTGGACGGGCACGGCCCGATGTCTTCTGTGTCATATTGGACAGCAATTGTCATCCAAAAGTGAAAGCTCCCTTCTACTAAAGTGCTGTTGACATGTGCAGGCGTGCCCACGCGACCAGCAATACTGTCATTAAGCGTGACTGGTTGATCGGCGATGTCTTCTAACCCACTGCTGTTGTAGACAGGTAAGCTGCATCATGATCCCGCATCCTTCTGACGGTTTCAGGAGAAGCAAAGACTAAGGGAGTAAACGCTAACAGAAAATCTGGTGTGAAGTCCCAACGGTAATTAGTGATATCTTACAAGTCCTTCCTGGCAACCACTACAACCAGATTGTAAACAAATTTACATCTTTCCCCATTTGGTATGACTAGAAATTTCGAAAGTGGAGCCCTCTGCATCACAGAATCGCAATACACTTTGCCCCGGCTTGTCTCATGTATACACTTTACTATTTTTGCTCTCAAGTGATCTATCAAGATGCGATCTATTTATGTTAAGATGGAAAACATATTATTACTGCTAGCTTTATTATTATTGTCATTATTTTATTATTATTATTATTATTATTACGCTAAGAACGAAAATGAGCTACAAGAAATGAGAATAACATGGACAGCTAAGAAGAGTAACGAAAATGTCCTGGTAGAAGCCAAAGCAAAGAGAGAACTATTTCTAATATTAGGAAGGAAGAATCATCATTTTTTTCACTATGTAATGAGAAGGGAACAGCTGGAATATATTGTGACAACTGGAAATTTTATGGACGATGAGATAGAGTGAAGCAAAGAGAAAAGATAACAGACAGCTTAAGAAAATGGCTTGGCAGAAGGTCAACAACAAAAATGATAAATAGCTGTCGAGGTCGAAAGTTGTGGAGAGACATGATCACTTACACCAGCAGTCATAGTACTTGATTATTATTATTATTATTATTATTATTATTAGTAGTAGTAGTAGTAGTAGTAGTATTATCTTTGCTGAATTCTACATTTCGGAAGTTCATTTTAAGGCCTTTTATTTTCTTATTTAAAATTGCGTCTAATGAATACTCGTCTAGAAGACTGTTTGCTATTAAGTATTTTGAGTGAGTGTAGCCTGAACGCCTCAGACGTACTGCCAATATGCCAGATGTGCCCCTATCTTAACGCCTCAGACGTACTGCCAATATGCCAGATGTGCCCCTATCTTAACGCCTCAGGCGTACTGCCAATATGCCAGATGTGCCCCTATCTTAACGCCTCAGACGTACTGCCAATATGCCAGATGTGCCCCTATCTTAACGCCTCAGACGTACTGCCAATATGCCAGATGTGCCCCTATCTTAACGCCTCAGACGTACTGCCAATATGCCAGATGTGCCCCTATCTGAACGCCTCAGACGTACTGCCAATATGCCAGATGTGCCCCTATCTGAACGCCTCAGACGTACTGCCAATATGCCAGATGTGCCCCTATCTGAACGCCTCAGACGTACTGCCAATATGCCAGATGTGCCCCTATCTGAACGCCTCAGACGTACTGCCAATATGCCAGATGTGCCCCTATCTGAACGCCTCAGACGTACTGCCAATATGCCAGATGTGCCCCTATCTGAACGCCTCAGACGTACTGCCAATATGCCAGATGTGCCCCTATCTGAACGCCTCAGACGTACTGCCAATATGCCAGATGTGCCCCTATCTTTCAACAACCAGATGTCAGATCTTGTGTGAAACCCGAAGCTGTGTTGATTCCCGAACAATCAAAATGAACTCCGACTTTAACCCGTAGCGACGAGTTTTACTTTGGTTAGGAATGACAGTGTTGAGTTGTGCTGGACGCTGTACCCAAGTTTGTATCGATAGTAGAGAAGCGTTGACCAAGCGATGCAGGGGCATCTTTATTTCTTCATTGTCTTGATTCTTGATTCTTGATTCTTGATTCTTGATCTTGATCCTCCCCGTAGAAGTAGACGTCACATATGTCTTGTAGAGTTTCTCGTCACCCATCTCTATTCTTGGCGAGATGTTCGGTCTTATGTAATGAGTCAATGCCTGTCAACTTTGCTTCTCTTATAAGTGTTCTTTTTAGTGTCTCTCTAGGTCTTTCTCTTGTTATGTATCCTGATGTTTCCCATAGAAGAGCCTGTTTTGAAATTCTCTCGTTTTTTTCTTTTCAGCACATGCTCAACATATGGTCAATCTTTTTTTCGTTAATTGTAGATAGGTTCTTTGGTTGCATGGCCATTTCTCTTATTCCAATATTAATCTTGAATTCATTCTATTGTACACGGGGAATTTTTCTTAGGCATTTGTCTTCAAAAGCGTTTTGTTTTTTCTCAATCTCTTTTGATGTTTTCCAGCTTTCAGATACATATGTAAGTGTTGATAATACGTTTGAGTTGAATATTCTAAGTTTGATTTTCTTACTTAGTATTTTTGATTACCACATTTTATCCATGTTTTTCAAATTCGTTGCTGCTTTTGATATCCTACATCTGATCTCTCATTGTCTATTCTTCTACTATACTCTCTTCTGTTGAATAAACCAAAACGACACCACAAATATTTTAATAAAAACAAGAAAGAGATACATTTTTAGTTTGAAGAGATGCATTCTTCTTTCCTCCCCTGTTTGCCTTTCAGAGTCAAGGGAGATATATAATTTGCTGTCGATTGCTCCTATGTTGACTTTTGTTGCTATTATGTTTCCTACTGTTTCTAATATCCCATAAGATGAAGATGAAGCGACGTGTTATTTGTGTGGATTATGGTCTAATAGCTTCATTTTGGCGTTCATTGTTTCTCGTTATACATTATTCGCCCATGACGGGTGGTTAAAATCGCTTATTTCATCCAAATGGTTTAGTCTGTGTCTGTCGGGTGGGTGAGATTGCTTATTTCATCCAAATGGTTTAGTCTGTGTCTGCCGGGTGGGTAAGATCGCTTATTTCATCCAAATGATTTAGTCTGTGTCTGCCGGGTGGGTGAGATCGCTTATTTCATCCAAATGATTTAGTCTGTGTCTGCCGGGTGGGTAAGATCGCTTATTTCATCCAAATGATTTAGTCTGTGTCTGCCGGGTGGGTAAGATCGCTTATTTCATCCAAATGATTTAGTCTGTGTCTGCCGGGTGGGTAGATTGTTTATTTCATCCAAATGATTTAGTCTGTGTCTGCCGGGTGGGTAAGATTGCTTATTTCATCCAAATGATTTAGTCTGTGTCCGCCGGGAGGGTAAGATTGTTTATTTCATCCAAATGATTTAGTTTGTGTCTGCCGGGTGGGTAAGATCGCTTATTTCATCCAAATGATTTAGTCTGTGTCTGCCGGGTGGGTAAAATGCTTTTTTCATCCAAATGATTTAGTCTGTGTCTGCCGGGTGGGTGAGATTGCTTATTTCATCCAAATGATTTAGTCTGTGTCTGCCGGGTGGGTAAGATCGCTTATTTCATCCAAATGATTTAGTCTGTGTCTGCCGGGTGGGTGAGATCGCTTATTTCATCCAAATGATTTAGTCTGTGTCTGCCGGGTGGGTAAGATCGCTTATTTCATCCAAATGATTTAGTCTCTGTCTGCCGCAAAGATTGTTAAGACCGATGCGGGCCAGGAACAATCTAAGCTAGTGTAGACGTAGTGTAGACATAGTGTAGACGTAACTTCTAGAAGATTCATTTTGTGAACCGTTCTAGCCTGTCTCCGTCTCTGGGCTGCTCGTATTTTGTTTTGCTCACAAGATGTAACTCAAAGTCTGAGAGATATGCAGCAGGCACTTCTTTCGTGTGTCACGTGTCATCATTAATGTTTACGACGTTCTTTTAATGTAGCTATCAATTTCAAGTGAAATGACAAAACTATTACGCATTTCCTATCAGGACAAATTTGTTATTGTCCATATTTCTATATGACTTCCGCGTTGTTAGCACATTTATAGTTTATGTTCCGTGGTGCAGTCGACGCGTTGACTGAAGTGGAATAGCATCTGGCCCTAGTGTTACACTGGAATATGTTGTGTGATTTGTGTTCGACTCCAAGTTAGATCGCGTGTAACACCCAAGCGGAGACATGGCTTCCTTTTCGGGAAGTATGTTTGGGACACGCTTACTTCCCATGAAGACCACTCCGATTTGCCGCCGGCGCATGGAAATGTGCTGCCGACGACGACCGTTACAACAGCCCGGATGTGTTCACTATGAGCTGCGCACCTTTCTTTAAATAAACGCAACATGCTCAATAGTACAGTCTGAACAATCAGGATGAGCACTTTGTTAGTTGCTGGAATATGGGTGTAGCAGATATAGAACTATGACGCCAATCATTTCTCAAATCTAAAATCTAAAATCAGTAGATTATGTGGTCAGCACCACGTTAGACCGCCTTCTCTCCATTACATTTCAGCGGATTTGGCCACCCTTGAAGCCGACAATAGCAAAAAAAAAAAAAAAAAACTTGTCACTATTTAGAATTAAACCAGGACCCCCTGGTCAGCAGGGGAATGCACAAACTACTTCACCATACTTGAACATGTTTTATATATTTACCTCCTTTAAATGTTCCCGATAGAACAAAGAAAGTCTCAGAATTTTTGCTGAGCTATTTTGTCTTATTTGTTGCGCTGTAATGTGTTCTCCTGCTGTGGGGTATCCTCGCTGCCCAGTTTTTGTTGTTTGTTGCACTAATTAATTAGGTCTGTTACGGCTTGAGAAGAAACTGAAATAAACGAAAAATTTAAAGAAAATAAACATTTATTTTATCTAAAAATCTGTAAATAAATTATATCTATTTTTACGTGCTATTGTCTGCAATATGTGTTTCTTCTTATTCTTCTTTACTCTTTCTGTTTCTACTTATTCTCCTTTACTCTTTCTGTTTCTTCTTATTCTCCTTTTACTCTTCTGTTTCTTCTTATTCTCCTTTACTCTTTCTGTTTCTTCTTATTCTGCTTTACTCTTTCTGTTTCTTCTTATTCTCCTTTACTCTTTCTGTTTCTTCTTATTCTCCTTTACTCTTTCTGTTTCTTCTTATTCTCCTTTTACTCTTTCTGTTTCTTCTTATTCTCCTTTACTCTTTCTGTTTCTTCTTATTCTCCTTTTACTCTTTCTGTTTGTTCTTATTCTCCTTTTACTCTTTCTGTTTCTTCTTATTCTCCTTTACTCTTTCTGTTTCTTCTTATTCTCCTTTACTCTTTCTGTTTCTTCTTATTCTCCTTTTACTCTTTCTGTTTCTTCTTATTCTACTTTACTCTTTCTGTTTCTTCATCGCCCTTGTCATCGTTTATTACAATTATCATCGTCGTATTTCTTCTTTATTATATTTCCTTTCTTCACACATAATTCCTCTATTCATCATCTTATCATGTTTTTTTTTTTACTTCGTAACATTCTTGTTATACTTTTGTTTTTCTTATGCTTCGTCCGTCTTAATCTACTTTTCCGTAGTCATCATTACCACACTTCATTTGCCTCTTTACTGTACATCTCATCAGCTTCTTGTTTATCGACATCATCATCATCATTATCATCATCTTCAAAACCATCACTATCATCACCATTATCATAATTTTTCATTACCACCCTTATCATGTTCATTATCATTACCACCATTACCAGCTTCACCACAACCATCCTTATCACAATCATCATCACCAATATTCTCACTATCATCGCCACCATCGTCACAATTATCACTACCATTATCACCTCATCTTCACCATCGTCATCACCATTATCACCAACACCACTAACATAATCACATTCAATATTACATCATCGTCATTATCTCCTTTATCACCATCAACTATTCTCCTTAATCAGTATTCATTATTTTATATTTACATTCTCCATCATTATTATGGTATTCTGTGTACATTCATAACCATCGTTATTCTCCTAGACCATATCTCCATTAACCCACAAATGGCTGACAAAAATATACTCCCTGAGCTTCCTCCGCGTTTACACCCTAGGTAGACTTGGAAACGTTGTGTCGTTAGTTTACGCCAAGCCACGACACCTACCATTTCCGGCCCGATACATCCGTCTTCGACATGAGATTTTTGTTATTGTTTTACCATTTTTGTTCGTTCACCTTTTTGGCCGACTCTTTTCGACTTTTAAGTTATATAACAACCAAGGTAAAAAATACGTAGGGTCGCCTTGTCTACGTCCCAGGACATGCGGGAGTACGGGGAAATGAAAGAGCGGACTGGTTGGCTAGCTGCGCTGTCATTGAGGACGGGCAACCAATGGATCGGGCGGATATCATCAATGCCCTCCAGGAAGTTGGAAGGACACAGGACTTCGACAACCATGAGTCCACGTCACTCCTTCGGATGAAAGAGATGGGAGTTAAGATGGGAGTTAAGATGGGAGTTAAGATGGGCACAGCCAGAAACGAGAAACTTAGTGGGTGTGTAAGAAGACTAATCAACCAACACAGAACTGGAGTCGTCAGTCGCTGGACACTTCGAGACTTGCTGAGGAGGGGATCTGAGCACCTATGGACGGAGTGCGATGATGATGACCCGCTAATAACTCAAAAACTCAATAACTCAACAACAATAACTGCCAAAGTTTTTTTTTTTTTAAAAAAAACTGTCTCAGAGTGCCCACAGGATAAGATATATAGACGGAGTCAGAGTCAGTGAAGAGCTCCGTCATGCCAAGTGGCCTATAGGGAATATGGTGTTGGTGACAATAATATTTTTTTTATAAACCTTCGGCACATTATTTTTGGGTTTATGTGGTCAGTATTACGCCCGCACCGCTTTACTTTCCCAGAAAAAAATCAGTTACCCATTTAAGGTTGGGTTAACCCGAAAGCCGTCGATCAGGATCGAACCCGTTCTCTTGTCCTTTGTTGTCCAGTTCACTAACTTCCGAGCTATCGCGGCTCACGGAGTCAGAGCGCTATTAAATAAAGCAATATGACAATAATATAGTATCTAAAACTACACAGATATTTGATTATTTAGGCCTAGAAAGAGAACAACAACCTCATTTTTGCATCGTTTCATAGCACACGCACTAAAACAAAAGAAGAATTAAGAAATACAGTGTTCAAATACAGAACTACAGAGAACTGTGTTCATTATCTAGTGCATGTAATAAAACATGCTTGAGGCAGAAGACGCCGAGATCTCTCACAACTGATCTGCTTTGTAGTGGCTATTGTCCCGTGTATTTGCCTGGCAATACTCCAAGGCAAAGAAACGTTTTATTACATTCGATTTCTTAATGTCGATGCTTGATCGATACAGTTTGTTTGTCAAGACGTATTTTTAATCATTGACTGTTGTTTGACAACTAGCTGTTGTAACTATAGCAACTTTGTCTTTTGCTGTAACGCTATTTGAAACTGGATTGTTAACTCTTGGGGTGAATATAATTTGTTAACAAAAAAACAAAAACAAAAACTATCTTTAGGACACATAGTACCATTGCGGGTGTATGGGGGGGGGGGGGGGCGGGCCTCACGATAGAACCAGAGGGATAAAGGTCTCTTGGTCAAGCAGTAGACACGACGTGTGAGACTCAGAGTTTTTATTTCTCCCCCCCCCCCCCCCCGATAGAAACTATCTTTTCTGTTTACCAGCGGGCTACGAACACCGTACGTCGGCTTTTCAGCCAGTGGGACAGTGGTTTTAGCGAATCACTTTAGAGGAAGAGGTGTGTTTACAGCACTAAAAAATGACAAATAATCAACAACAGAAAAAAAAACAAAGAACAATATATGAACCGAAGCAGGATCGAACCCGTACACAGTGGCACAGCGCCTTGCCACGAAAAGCCAAACGCCAGAGAACACTACCACTCAGCTAACGGGTTCGATCCTGCTTCCGTCCATATATTGTTCTTTGTGTTTTTTGTCTTCTGTTTTTGATTATTTGTAAATTTTGTAGTGCTGTAAACATACCTCTTCCTCTGAACTGATTCGCTGATTATCGGCTCCGAAGTTTCCCTCTATAATAATATTCATTTATTATTATTTGTCTCCGGTCAGTGATTTTAGGCGCACGGCAACGCGCACCTTATGATGTGACGTAATTATGGGTAATAATCAAATCAAGTTCTATCGTCTTCTCATAACCTTGGTGGTCGTTGGTGTAGCCCTAACAGACATTCGCCAACATTCTCATAACCTTGGTGGTCGTTGGTGTAGCCCTAACAGACATTCGCCAACCTTCTCATAACCTTGGTGGTCGTTGGTGTAGCCCTAACAGACATTCGCCAACCTTCTCATAACCTTGGTGGTCGTTGGTGTAGCCCTAACAGACATTCGCCAACCTTCTCATAACCTTGGTGGTCGTTGGTGTAGCCCTGACAGACATTCGCCAACCTTCTCATAATCTTGGTGGTCGTTGGTGTAGCCCTAACAGACATTCGCCAACCTTCTCATAACCTTGGTGGTCGTTGGTGTAGCCCTAACAGACATTAACCAACCTTCTCATAACCTTGGTGGTCGTTGGTGTAGCCCTAACAGAGATTCACCAACCTTCTCATAACCTTGGTGGTCGTTGGTGTAGCCCAAACAGACATTCACCAACCTTCTCCAGTTCTCTCTATCTTCAGTCATTCTTTGGGACTCTTCAAAGTCTAGATGTTATATTCCCATCGCTTTCTTTCTTTACTTCTCCCTATCACTGCTTTCACTTTCCTTTGCAGAATATTCTTTGTTGGACCAGGCGATCTATTTACGTGGTCAAACTATTCCAATGTGCGCACATTTAATTGCAACAGTCAACATTAAATTGCTTGATTTCATCTCAAAGTGACGGTTTAGTTCTAATCTTGGAGACTGTTGATCATTTATGGATGAAGATGCCCTGAGGCTAGTACATTCTACTCATTCTTGAAATTGATGGTTCATGAAAGTGGTTCCAATTTATATCACCACACATAAAGCGTGCGCTTTGTAGCTAATGTCAATAGTGACGTATTTTACAAGTTAATGCATCTAACAGCAAGATCAAGTATTGACAAACCTGAGAGTTTCATGAGATGCTATATTCTATTTTTAGCCATTAAATTATTTGTTTAATGCAGCTTCTTCTAATCAGTTTGAACGTATAACAAAATAATCATGTACATTTGATCCTGCTGGAAAGACACAAGTAGGGAAACCAACTAAAGTTATGGTTATGGAAGGCCCCGGTATCATCATCATCATCAAGTACCGGGACTGCTGGCGTAGGTGATTATGTCTCTCCACAACTTTCGATCTCGACAGTTATTTATCATTTCTGTTGTTGACCTTCTGCCAAGCCATTCTCTTAAGCTGGTATTTTTTCTCTTTGCTTCCCTCTATCTCGTCGTCCCTCAATTTTTCCAGTTGTTGCAATATATTCCAGCTGTTCTCTTCTCATTAGATGGCCAAAAGAATGATGCTTGTTTCTTCCTTATATTTATCACTACAAACGAAATAAAATCAATAATAACTCAACTGCCCGTGTCTCATCTCCCAAACAAAGAAAGGTAGATGCAGTCCCCATCACAACAGTTTCAGCACACGCCAAAAGACATAATGCGACCAACTAAAGTACCGGTGATAAACAACCGTGCTCTTTACAATAGTCAAAAGATCATCATAAATTGTGATCAATTGTTCTATCCTTCTATTAACTTGTTTTATTTGTGATAGCACATAAGTAATTGATAGACACACACTGAGGTGGACAACTAAGGCAAGTAAGCCAATATAAATACATTCCTACAGACTCTGTGATGATATATGACAACAAGCACTCATGTGGACACATTGACGACGTAGAGAACAGACATCTCGCCACGTTGATGTTGGTCAACAAGTACAGTAGAAGCACACAAGAAATATTCATCAAAATCTTCATCTCAACGTTGTCCTATCATTGATTCAACACAATCTTCATCTCAACGTTGTCCTATCATTGATTCAACACAATCTTCATCTCAACGGTGTCCTATCATTGATTCAACACAATCTTCATCTCAACGTTGCCCTATCATTGATTCAACACAATCTTCATCTCAACGTTGCCCTATCATTGATTCAACACAATCTTCATCTCAACGGTGTCCTATCATTGATTCAACACAATCTTCATCTCAACGTTGTCCTATCATTGATTCAGCACAATCTTCATCCTATGATTGATTCAACACAATCTTAATCCTATGATTGATTCAACACAATCGTCATCCTATCATTGATTCAACACAATCTTCATCCTATCATTAATTCAACACAATCTTCATCCTGTGATTGATTCAACACAATCTTCATCCTATGATTGATTCAGCACAATCTTCATCCTATGATTGATTCAACACAATCTTAATCCTATCATTGATTCAACACAATCGTCATCCTATCATTAATTCAACACAATCTTCATCATATCATTGTTTCAACACAATCTTCATCCGAACGTTTTTCTTACGCTGCCAACATATGACCATATTCTTCTCTTGATTAAATTTATTTTTTTTTTATTTGTTCATATCTCATATGTATGCCATAGTCTTGAATCATCACATGGTATACATCGTATTTTCCCCGTTGTATTTGTCTTCAAACGCATCCAGTTTATTTTCTATTTCTTCAGTTGTTTTACAGCTCTCGCGTGCATGAGTAAGGGTGTATAAGACATTTAATTTCTCTAAGTAATAAATTACGAGATTAAATTATTAGAGATCAATTCAACTCTTAAATCCCGACACCTCCGGTTTCGTTATTACTTCACCAAATTCATCTTTACAACATCGGCCTCCCGTGTTCTGACCTCCTCCAGGCATTTTCCCTCTGTTTTCTGTATACTCTCCATGTCTCTGGCTTGTGTCCGTGCTCTCACGTGCCCGTTTGCTGTCTGTTTGATTACGTGTGTCAGCGAACCTGGCAACCGCTAACGGTAAGTTGGTGCAGCTGTCTCAGTGCATGTTTGTGGTGCGCTGGTTAGCGTGCACATGTGCGCATTCGTTGGCGTGCATGTGCTTGTGTATTTGAACCCTAGGAGTACGTAACGAAGAAATCATATCAAGGGCCTTTTCTACTGCCAACTTTTTGAGCTTCTCATTATTTAGTAATGAGTGTACAACAATTTCAAACTTCTCTCTGTAACGAAGAAATCATACCAAGGTCCTTCTCTACTGCCAACTTTTTTGAGCTTCTCATTATTTAGTAATGAGTGTACAACAATTTCAAACTTCTCTCTGTAACGAACAATGATATCAAGGTCCTTCTCTACTACCATCTTTTGAGCTTCTCATTATTTAGTAATGAGTGTACAACAATTTCAAACTTCTCTCTGTAACGAACAAATGATATCAAGGTCCTTCTCTACTACCATCTTTGTGAAAATGTAAAAAAAAAAGTAAAGCTTTTTCAAGCCTCGTCACGCCAAGTGGCGTATAGGGAATATGGTGTTAGTGACCATAAATTTTACATACCCTCGGTACATTATTTTTGGGTAGTGTGGTCGGTATTACGCCCGTGCCACTTTAATTTCCCAGAAAAAAATCCGGTCCCCATTAAAGACTGGGTGAACCGAAAACCGTCGATTGGGATCGAACCCTACCTCTTCTCATTTGTAGTCCAGTTCACTAACCACTGAGCTATCGCGGCTGCCGCCATCATTGTGAGCATCTCATTATTTAGTGATGAGTGTACAACGATTTGAAACTTCTCTATCATCACTTTATCTCATACCCCTTCGGGTGTTGATGAAGATTACAAATTCGAGTTCTTCATGTAGCCACTAACATTATCATTTGATATCGTTGCACTGTTTCTCGAATGTTTTCAGCCAAACTTGCTCTGTGCCTCCTTTTAGCCCTTATTCTATCTCTTCTTTCAATATAATTTTGAATAGTATGAAATATGTTGGTATGCTTTCAAAATTGGCAGCCCATTTCCTTTGTTGCTTCTGTTTATCGTTCTTAACAAATGGAAGAATATCATGGACAATAAGATGACAGAAAAGAAAATCGCTGGAGGCTGTAGAAATGTGGTTTTGCAGAAGAATGTTGAGAATACCATGGGCAGCTAAGGAGAGTAATTAAAAGTCCTGAAAGAGGTCAAAGCAAAGAGAGAGCTAATTTCCAATATTAGGAAGAAACAATCATCATTTGTTGACCATGAAATGAGTAGGGCACAGCTGGAATATATTGTGACAACTGGGAAAATTAAAAGACGAAGATATAGAGGGAAGCAAAGAGAAAGATACCAGACAGCTTAAGAGAATGGCTTGGCAGAAGGTCAACAACAGAAATGATAAATAACTCTCTAGATCGAAAGATGTGGACAGACATGATCACCTACGCCTGCAGGCATGACACTTGATGATGATGATGATGATGTTGATGTTTGTAGTTCAGGATTGATTCAATGCCCAATCTTTCTCACTGCAACATCAATTATGATTCTATTTAGTCTGGTCGCTCCATGTGCTTTCCTCAAATATCTGATCTATATGTGACTAGCTTCCGTTTATGTATTTTTGTGAATTGTTATGTTGGCACTGATAACACAAGATGTGAATTAATATAATCTGTACGCGGATTTCTTCATGATTACAGGTACTTTCTCGTGCTGAAGTGTATGGCTTACATACTCAAATACATGTTCGGGGCTTGATATACACACTCAAGTCTCATATAAAATTATGAAAGTCTCGTATTCATATCTAGAGCATCACATAACTTCATGTGAATATTCAGAGATCAATTACTTATTCAGAGATCAATTACATATTCAGAGATCAATTACATATTCTGAGATCAATTACATTTTCGGTCATATAATGCAGACATACACAAAGTTTCATATACATGTTGTATGACGTGTACATTCAGAGACTTATGTGCACATTCATAGCCTTCTATACACATTCAGAGGCTTTTGTACACATTCAGAGTCTACTGTATACATTCAGTGTCTTCTGTACACATTCAGAGTCTTCTGTACACATTCAGAGTCTTCTGTACACATCAGAGTCTTCTGTACACATTCAGAGTCTTCTGTACACATTCAGTGTCTTCTGTACACATCAGAGTCTTCTGTACACATTCAGAACCTTCTATACACATTCAGAGGTTTCTGCACACATTTAGATCCTTCTATAAGCATTCAGAGACTGAAACAAATATTCCTATCCTCATATAGACATTCAGAGACTGAAACAAATATTCCTATCCTCATATAGACATTCAGAGACTGAACAAATATTCCTATCCTCATATAGACATTCAGACTGAAACAATATTCCTATCCTCATATAGACATTCAGAGACTGAAACAAATATTCCTAGCCTCATATAAACATTCAGAGACTGAAATAAAAATATTCCTAGCCTCATATAGACACTCAGAGACTGAAACAAATATCATAGCCTCATATAGACATTCAGAGACTGAAACAAATATTCCTAGCCTCATATAGACACTCAGAGACTGAAACAAATATTCCTAGCCTCATATAGACACTCAGAGACTGAAACAAATATTCATAGCCTCATATAGACATTCAGAGACTGAAACAACTATTCCTAGCCTCATATAGACATTCAGTTCAATGAATGCGTGGTGTCTTTGTGATGTTACTCTCCCCTGGCCTCTTGTGTAGAGGGACCCGATGCCTAGCCTTCTCGGATAACGACAATAAACAGGGTCCCGTGTGCACTCGCGCACGTTAATGATCTCGTGGCAGTTAAAGTCGAAAAGAGTAGGCCCTAAATATGGCCACTATCCGGGCAACAATTGACACGTAAAACCTACTCACATTGTGGATCTCAGACCGCACCACGGAGTTCGTGCACGTGGGTCTAGATTGTCCTCAAATTTTCTCGAGGGGGGATAAAGGAGCACTTATTGGTTCGTCAGTATGCAGTGATGATAATCGTAATAACATATATAAACCCAAAGCCACATACCCATAGTTCTACTACCACTTTCAGTCACATATACATCCTTATAGACTCCTGTTGGTAGAAGTAGTAATAGCCTCCGTCAATTATAGTTGACTATTGATTTTTTTAGCACCCTTAGAAATGATATTTTTTCTGTTCTTTTCTTTCGCCGTGTATTCTCTTTCTCTATGAGTCTGTCAGCTTCTTGTTGGAGGTGAACCTTTAGAGTGTGTTTCCAGAGATTGTGTGTGGCAGGTGTGGTTGATAACCTGTCGACACCAAAATGGCGTATCTGGAGTGTCCTCTCCAGGGCGCGAGCTTGGGCAGAAAAGGAAAGAGACAAGTTGTTGCCCATACAACATGTTTCTTCTCTCCACACAGCCGAGCCCATGCAACATGTTTCTTCTCTCCACACAGCCGAGCCCATACAACATGTTTCTTCTCTCCACACAGCCGAGCCATACACATGTTTCTCTCTCCAGCCCACACAGCCGAGCCCATACAACATGTTCTTCTTCTCTCCACACAGCCGAGCCCATACAACATGTTTCTTCTCTCCACACAGCCGAGCCCATGCAACATGTTTCTTCTCTCCACACAGCCGAGCCCATACAACATGTTTCTTCTCTCCACACAGCCGAGCCCATACAACATGTTTCTTCTCTCCACACAGCCGAGCCCATACAACATGTTTCTTCTCTCCACACAGCCGAGCCCATACAAATGTTTTTCTTCTCTCCACACAGCCGAGCCCATGCAACATGTTTCTTCTCTCCACACAGCCGAGCCCATACAACAGTTTCTTCTCTCCACACAGCCGAGCCCATACAACATGTTTCTTTCTCTCCACACAGCCGAGCCCATGCAACATGTTTCTTCTCTCCACACAGCCGAGCCCATACAACATGTTTCTTCTCTCCACACAGCCGAGCCATGCAACATGTTTCTTCTCTCCACACAGCCGAGCCCATGCAACATGTTTCTTCTCTCCACACAGCCGAGCCCATGCAACATGTTTCTTCTCTCCACACAGCCGAGCCCATGCAACATGTTTCTTCTCTCCACACAGCCGAGCCCATGCAACATGTTTCTTCTCTCCACACAGCCGAGCCCATGCAACATGTTTCTTCTCTCCACACAGCCGAGCCCATACAACATGTTTCTTCTCTCCACACAGCCGAGCGATCCAAAAGGTCTAGCAGGGCAAGGACAGTTTGATGTCAACCGCGCCGCAGGAGTTGCTAGAGCAATGTTGAAATCAACACTGAACTGCCTTAGGGACTTCATCTCCGGATTTTCCCTCCCTCAGGGTTTACTCCGAAGTCTATTCTATGTTGGTGTCTCATAATAAGGCTACAAGACTTTCACATCGCTAGCGTGGCTACCAGGGCCGTGACCACGGCCAGGGGAGACAAGAACAGATCCATTGTCACCTGCCATGCTTGTCGTTATAGACGTTAAGGAGACTGGGACAGGATCTTCGCAGATGCTTCTGAGTTTTTTAATCTGAGCTGAAAACATCATCAGTGCTTTCAACTAAACTAAACCACACTGAACTAAACTAAACTAAACTAAACTAAAACTATACTAAACTAAACCACACTGAACTAAACTAAACTAAACTAAACTAAAACTAAACTAAACTAAACCACACTGAACTAAACTAAACTAACAAAAAAACAAAACAAAACTAAAAACTAAACTAAACTAAACTAAACTAAACTAAACTAAACTAAACTAAACTAAACTAAACTAAACTAAACTAAACCAGACTGAACTAAACTAAACTAAACTAAACTAAACTAAACTAAACTAAACTAAACTAAACTAAACTAAACTAAACTAAACTAAACCACACTGAACTGAACTAAACTAAACTAAACTAAACTGAACTAAACTAAACTAAACCACACTGAACTAAACTAAACTAAACTAATCCACACTGAATTAAACTAAACTAAACTAAACTAAACTAACTAAAACAAAACAAAACAAAACTAAACTAAAACTATTTAAACTAAACTAAACTAAACTAAACTAAACTAAACTAAACTAAACTAAACTACTAAACCACCTGAACTAAACTAAACTAAACTAAACTAAACTAAACTAAACTAAACTAATCTAAACTAAACCACACTGAACTAAACTAAACTAAACTAAACCACACTGAACTAAACTAAACTAAACTAAATTAAACTGAACTTCACAAAAACAAAACTAAACTAAACTAAACTACACTAAACTAAACTAAACCACACTGAATTAAACTAAACTGAACTAAACTAAAACAACAAAACTAACCACACTGAACTAAACAAAACTAACAAAACTAAACTAAACTAAACTAAACTAAACTAAACTGAACTGAACTGAACTGAACTGAACTGAACTAAACTAAACTAAACTAAACTAAACCACACTGAACTAAACTAAACTAAACTAAACTAAACCACACTGAACTAAACTAAACTAAACTAAACCACACTAAACTAAACTAAACCACACTGAACTAAATAAACTGTACTAAACTAACTAAACTAAACCACACTGAACTAAACTAAACTGAACTAAAACTAAACCAAACTAAAACTAAACTAAACTAAACTGTCACATAACAAGTTCAGAATCTGCCAAACAATTTCAGAACTTCACATTTTTCCAAATCGTTCCTTAGATGTTAACTCAGTACCTAACATGCAACATGTTAACTCAGTACCTAACATACAACATGTTTAACTCAGTACCTAACATACAACATGTTTAACTCAGTAACTAACATACAACATGTTTAACTCAGTACCTAACATACAACATGTTTAAACTCAGTACCTAACATACAACATGTTTAACTCAGTACCTAACATACAACATGTTTAACTGAGTACCTAGCATACAACATGTTTAACTCAGTACCTAACGTACAACATGTTTAACTCAGTACCTAACAAACAACATGTTTAACTCAGTACCTAACATACAACATGTTTAACTCAGTACCTAACATACAACAAGTTTAACTCAGTACCTAACGTACACATGTTTAACTCAGTACCTAACAACGACATATTTAACTCAGTATGTAACATACAACTTGTTTAACTCAGTACCTAACATACAACAAATTTAACTCAGTACCTAACATACAACATGTTTAACTCAGTACCTAAAAACAATATGTTTAACTCAGTACCTAACATACAACATGTTTAACTCAGTACCTAACATACAACATGTTTAACTCAGTACCTAACATACAACATGTTTAACTCAGTACCTAACAAAACAATATGTTTAACTCAGTACCTAACATACAACATGTTTAACTCAGTACCTAACATACAACATGTTTAACTCAGTACCTAACATACAACATGTGTAACTCAGTACCTAACATACAACATGTTTAACTCAGTACCTAACAAACAATATGTTTAACTCAGTACCTAACATACAACATGTTTAACTCAGTACCTAACATACAACATGTTTAACTCAGTACCTAACATACACAGTGTTAACTCAGTACCTAACATACAACATGTTTAACTCAGTACCTACCATACAATATGTTTAACTCAGTACTAACATACAACATGTTTAACTCAGTACCTAACATACACCATGTTTAACTCAGTACCTACCATACAATATGTTTAACTCAGTACCTAACATACAACATGTTTACTCAGTACCTAACATACAACATGTTTAACTCAGTACCTAACATACAACATGTTTAACTCAGTACCTAACATACAACATGTTTAACTCAGTACCTAACATACAACATGTTTAACTCAGTACCTAACATACACCATGTTTAACTCAGTACCTAACATACAACATGTTTAACTCAGTACCTAACATACAACATGTTTAACTCAGTACCTACCATACAATATGTTTAACTCAGTACCTAACATACACCATGTTTAACTCAGTACCTAACATACAACATGTTTAACTCAGTACCTAACATACAACATGTTTAACCTCAGTGCCTAACATACAACATGTTTAACTCAGTATACCTACCATACACCATGTTTAACTCAGTACCTAAAATACAACATGTTTAACTCAGTACCTACCATACAATATGTTTAACTCAGTACCTAACATACAACATGTTTAACTCAGTACCTACCATACAACATGTTTAACTCAGTACCTAACATACAACATGTTTAACTCAGTACCTAACATACAACATGTTTAACTCAGTACCTACCATACACCATGTTTAACTCAGTACCTAACATACAACATGTTTAACTCAGTACCTACCATACAATATGTTTAACTCAGTACCTAACATACAACATGTTTAACTCAGTACCTAACATACAACATGTTTAACTCAGTACCTACCATACAACATGTTTAACTCAGTACCTAACATACAACATGTTTAACTCAGTACCTAACATACAACATGTTTAACTCAGTACCTACCATACAATATGTTTAACTCAGTACCTACCATACAATATGTTTAACTCAGTACCTAACATACAACATGTTTAACTCAGTACCTACCATACAATATGTTTAACTCAGTACCTAACATACAACATGTTTAACTCAGTACCTACCATACAATATGTTTAACTCAGTACCTAACAAACGACATGTCCATTACCTCACACACATGTTCATTACCTCACATACATGTCCATTACCTCACATACATGTCCATTACCTCACACACATGTTCATTACCTCACACACATATTCAGAAATCAGATAAAAACTCCACCTGAGCCGCACTTCCATTTTTTTTTAAACCTGCCATTCAAGCCCAAAACGTCACATTCAATTTCAAAACCTCTAATTCAAGTTAAAATATATTTCTATTTCATTGTTCAAAAACATCATGAACAAAGAGCGAGCTTCAAGATGAGGTTGATACACTTCACATGTGAACAAACAAAAAAACTGCCCTCGGAATCTTCAAAGAAATGCATGAACATTAGTTAATTAAAGAAAACACTGGGAAAACAAGAAATGCTCGTGACAGCTAAACAAATAAACAATACAAACAACAGTTTCTCAACTCATTGAACATGATGCACTCAGTGGAAGTACCACTCTGAATTCTTTAAACATCTTTTATCTTCATTACACAAAAATATGTACGAGATTTCCAGGTTATGTGTATATCATTTTGACGGTTAAATGTTATGTTATTTTCGGATCATCAACACTGCACACTGGTGGAACCCATAAGTGCTCCGGTTTCCACCTCAAAATATCGAGAATCTCCGAGGAGAACCCTGGCCCGCGTGCACGAACTCCGTAGTGCCGTCTTGGATCGCTGCGAGTAGATTTTTGCTGACAATTTTGTCCGGGCAGCGGCTCCTTTCGATTTTTAATTGCCATGAGATTTTAACATGTGCAACGTGCACACACGACCTTAATTTTATTGCCATTTATTTTAAGAGTATTTCACTATCCAGAGAGTAGGCGAGGGTAAAGCCACGAAGAAACCACGGATCGAATTTTCTTCATTGTTGACAAATGCTGGACTGCTGGGATTGAACCCGGGAATTTCCTGTCCTGAGGCTGAGTGAGCATCAGATGGGTGATGCACCACAGAAATAAAAAGCAGAATAGCTTAGGCCAAATAGCATTTCAGAAAATGAAAAATATCTTATACAACAAATCTATGTCAATAGAAGTGAGAAAGAGAGTTCATCGGTGCTATATAGAACAATTCTGACCTATGGAAGCGAATCATGAACAGTAGACAAACAAATGAAAAGACGATTAGAGGCCACAGAGATGGGATTTCTCAGAAGAATTTTGAAAGTTCCCTGGACAGCTGAAAAGACCAATGATGGAGTTCTCAAAGAGGCCAACAAAAAAAGGGAGCTCTTAAAAAACATCAGAAAGAAGCAATCAAATTTTTTGGGCACATCATGAGAAGAGGAAAGTTGGAATACTTGGTTACAACTGGCAAAATAAAAGGAAAGAGAGATCGCGGGCGACAAAGAGAGAAAATACTGGATAGCTTGGTGTCATGGCATGAAAAACAGTCAACAACAGAATTGATACGATGCACTGTAGATAGAAGATTGTGGAGGGACATGATCGCCTACGCCAACCGGTATGGCACATGATGATGATGATGATGATGATGATGATGAGGCTGAGTAGACTACCCCCCTTTCCTCCCTTACCTCCCCCCCCACACACCACACCCACACAAAGGCTAAAACAGGCAATGATGTTATTGTACATTTTCTTTTTTTTTTTTTTTTACATTTGAATTCTGTATACCTTTTGTTGAATCCTTTTTGTGTTATATCCCGTTCAATCATATGTTTATATGTTTAATGTCATATATTGCTTATGAGTTTAGGGACGCGTTTCACGGTGCTCCATAGCACATCACAGAGGAACATGTCATATCTATCAAAGCTTTTACATAATATATGAGTGTTTATGTGTAGTAGTTATAGTAGCAGCAATAGCAGTGTCCAGTCACCGAAGAAACACAGCCATTAGTGTATATACTCGTATATATCTTCTGTTGTGACCTCTCGTTAAGTATGCTCATTTTATCTTGCATTTCTTTATGGTCATATGGGAGGAGATCTATGTTATCAGCTCAATATGGATCTTCAATCTGCTAGGATAGTTACCACTGGATGATTCCATTCCTGTAGTTATTTCTTTATTTCCACAATCCGATCTATGTCCAGCAGAAAGAGAAATGGAGAAAGCAGTGATTCGATCCTCACCAATGTTCTTATTTAAATACACCAAAAGCTGGCCTTCATGTACAACATTGCATTTAACTCATTCTTATATTACCTTTATTATAACTCGGGGACTGGTTGGTCTAGAGATAAGACGGCGGTCTCGAGACAGAGAGGTTGTGAGTTCAAATCACGGCTCTATACAAATTTGCTCCTCTAATGAGTCTTCATCACAAAGTGGTAGGGTAACCTCTGTGCTCATATCCTTTAGAGCTGTTCTAGTTGTAGAGTAACCTGTGTGCTCATATCCCTTAGAGCTGTTCTAGTGTTAGAGTAACCTGTGTGCCCATATCCCTTAGAGCTGTTCTAGTGTAGAGTAACATGTGTGTCCATATCCCTTAGAGCTGTTCTAGTGGTAGAGTAACCTGTGTGCTCATATCCCTTAGAGCTGTTCTAGTGGTAGAGTAACTTGTATGTCCATATCCCTTAGAGCTGTTCTAGTGGTAGAGTAACATGTATGTCCATATCCCTTAGAGCTGTTCTAGTGGTAGAGTAACATGTATGTCCATATCCTTAGAGCTGTTCTAGTGGTAGAGTAACCTGTGTGCTCATATCCCTTAGAGCTGTTCTTGTGGTAGAGTAACCTGTGTGTCCATATCCCTTAGAGCTGTTCTTGTGGTAGAGTAACCTGTGTGTCCATATCCCTTAGAGCTGTTCTTGTGGTAGAGTAACCTGTGTGTCCATATCCCTTAGAGCTGTTCTAGTGGTAGAGTAACCTGTGTGCCCATATCCCTTAGAGCTGTTCTAGTGGTAGAGTAACCTGTGTGTCCATATCCCTATAGAGCTGTTCTTGTGGTAGAGTAACCTGTTTGTTCATATCCCTTAGAGCTGTTCTAGTGGTAGAGTAACTTGTATGTCCATATCCCTTAGAGCTGTTCTAGTGGTAGAGTAACCTGTGTGCCCATATTCCTAGCGCTGTTCTAGTAGTGGTGTAACCTGTTGCCCATATTCCTAGCGCTGTTCTAGTGGTTGCAATGCTACCAAGAGATCACCTAGACAGGGCTATAGGCTGAGACCTTCAACTCTACCTATTCACTGTGCCTCTATGAACAGACTAACCAGTCTAGTACGGCCAAGCGAGTAGGAATCGCAGAATGAATGCAAACCGGTTCTCAATAACGCAACTGACATCCGATGTGTTTGACCGAAAGGCGCAGATATACACGCTCAACTACACACACCTAACGGTCTTGTAAATGACGGAGACGCAGAGAACGATCTATTTCTTTAATAGTTACCGGCTGACGAGAGAACGATCTAATCCTTTAATAGTTACCTGGTGACGAGAGAACGATCTAATCCTTTAATAGTTACCTGGTGACGAGAGAACGATCTATTCCTTTAATAGTTACCTGTGTGACGAGAGAACGATCTAATCCTTTAATAGTTACCTGGTGACGAGAGAACGATCTATTCCTTTAATAGTTACCGCTGACGAGAGAACGATCTAATCCTTTAATAGTTACCTGGTGACGAGAGAACGATCTATTCCTTTAATAGTTACCTGGTGACGAGAGAACGATCTATTCCTTTAATAGTTACCTGGTGACGAGAGAACGATCTATTCCTTTAATAGTTACCTGGTGACGAGAGAAAGAGAACAACGATGGCCTAACATCAACATGTGCTATACATTTTTAAAAAAAATATGACGATCATCATTTTCAGGAGGACGTGAACTCCGGTATTTGGTGGATAGGCGGCAGGAATCATGAAGGCTATGTCTGAAAAGTGTTCCTTGTTACAGCTTCCTCATATTCCAAGTCCGACTTGTTGCAGGAGCTACTGAGTTAAGTGCTCTGTACACACCGTGAGCTGTGTGTCTCATCCGTTTTGAGCATGTTTCGATACTCAATTGTTTACG
This sequence comes from Megaustenia siamemsis, assembly GCA_032433765.1. Taxonomy (NCBI): domain Eukaryota; kingdom Metazoa; phylum Mollusca; class Gastropoda; order Stylommatophora; family Ariophantidae; genus Megaustenia; species Megaustenia siamemsis. The sequence continues at coordinate 40,669,759 of JAVIAB010000041.1, read as the reverse complement.
ATGAATGATGATATCGTATGACAGGGAACAGTGACTGTGTTCACTTTCTGCGCCGTTTCACCTTATGTCTTTTGGCGTGTGCGGAGACTGCTACGATGGGGACTACAGTTACCTTTCTTTGTTGGGAGATGAGATATTAATTCGGATGATTACGCTGGCACGGGTAATCAACCGCTGGCGGTTGAGCAATTATGGATTTCAATTCGTTTGTAGTGATACCGGGGCCTTCCATAACAAAAATAACCAACGATAAAGAGAGAAAGAGAAAACAAAATTACCTTTTTTTTACAGGTAATAAGTTTATTGGGAATCCATCCAATAACGATTCAGCAAAATGAAAGCGACTTGATACTCCAAAAGTCCAACAAAAAATATGAATTGTAGTTGCTGTCTTTTTTTCAAACACGGCCACTAACTCAATCTTTTCAAAGCTGTCAATTTTTTTAATACTTATATTACTATCTTTACGACACATAGTACCTTTGCTGGTGTATGTGGGGGGGGGGGGGGCAACGATAGAACCAGAGGGATAAAGGCCGCTTGGTCAAGCAGTCGCCACGACGTGTAAGACTCAGGATTTTTATTTCACACCCGATAGAAAAAGTCCTTTCAGTTTACCGCGGGTTTCGAACACCATACATCGGCTTTTCAGCCACAAGAACAGTGGTTTTAGCCGCACGGCCACGCTGTCAACATTGCTTGTTCACATTTAAAGTGTGTGTAGTTCACACAGGCCTCAATACCCCACTTCAATTTCTTGTATCGCAGAAGCAATCCTCAGTCTGCAATAACACAATGCCTATCTCTGGTTTGTCGGCGTTTAACAGATTTCATTTACGTACCTGGTGATAACTAAAATGAATAAATTCATAAAAAACTGATAAGTGCCTCAACGATATTATTTTCCACGTTGTTAATGCTTTGTATCCTTGATATCGCTGTAGTTGGCAATGTTTTACAAATAACATTATTTGTAAATTCATTAATTTTGTTTCTTGTTTATCTTCTCCTGCCGCTCTTTTTTGATCTGTTATTTCGACATGAAGTTATTGTTTCCACAACAGAAACTGTTATATTTTCGTTGGAAGTTATGTTTCCTTTCCCAGTTCCTGTTACAGAATAACCACAATAACCACATATAAAAAAAGAACAAACTCAAATAACAGTTTCTAGGTAATCTTCGCGCAAAAACGTTGTCCCTTACTAGCAGTTACTTTTAATTATAATCTTTCTCTTTTTTTAAAATCTTCATTCCTAACTGTTAAATCTTCATTCATTCGTGCAATCTGTCTTCAAAATTAGCTCTTACTTCTGACTCATCTATATCGTCTATATTCTCCATTCTAAAAGTAAATCTTCATTATGTTCTTAAAGCAAAAATAAATTTCCCATTCTAATTGTAATCTTACTCATTTTTGTAATCTGCACTCATAATTGTATTATGCTGCTAAATGTAATTTTTATTCAATTACAATTAATCCATTACCTTAGTTTTGACATTATCGCATGCCTTACTTCAATCTCACACCCGCATTCTGTGTCCTCTTTTTGTTTGTAATTAATTCTCCTTTACCCACACTTGCCAATTTGTATATGCCCTCTCTCTCTCTCTCTCTCTCTCTCTCTCTCTCCTCTCTTCTCTCTCTCTCTCTCTCTCTCTCTCCTCTCTCTCTCTCTCTCTCTCTCTCGGGGAGGGGTGTGGGATCTTTGCCTGACTTTCATTTCTTTGTAGTTAACAGAAATAGGGAATTGGCCGTGTCGTGGTTAGTGATCTGGACTATTAAAGAAAATTAGCAGAGTTAGATCTTGATTGACGGCTCTAGGGCGTTATCCTTCTCATCATCATCATCATCATCATCATCATCAAAATCGGTATGATCTCATCATCATCAACATCATAAACATCGGTATCATCATCATCATCATCATCATCATCATCTCTCTCTCTCTCTCTCTCTGCGATCAGGACTCAATCAGAGTAGGATCCTAGACTCTCACATGAAGTTTGCTGTCAGGTTAAGTGTGTTGATCGCCCCACAGGCAAAACAAACACCCGTTAAAACGTTGCACTGTGTCTGCGCCAGTGGCCAGTGCATCCGATTTCAGCCAGCATTTATTCAGGTTTGCATTCCTTAGCCTTTGATTGTCCCCAATCGTACTGCAAGGCAGCAGATGATCTTTTCTGTAGGGGGCAGCTAAGAAGAGTAATGAAGATGTTCTGAGAGAGATCAAAGCAAAAAGAGAGCTAATTTCCAATATTAGGAAGAAATAATCATCATTTTTGGCCACGTAATGAGAAGAGAACAGCTGGAATAATTTGTAACAACTGGAAAAATTGAGGGACGAAGAGATAGAGGGAAGCAAAGAGAAAAAAAATAACAGACAGCTTAAGAGAATGGCTTGAACAACAGAAATGATAAATAGCTGCCGAGACCGAAAGTTGTGGAGAGACATGATCACCAACGCCAGCAGGCCCGGTACTTGATGATGATGATTTCTACATCAATGACACATCATATTGGAAAGAACAATAATGGAAGGCATGGTTTCACGAAAACAAGACAGAGTAGGCAGAAAAGAAGATTTCTTTAAGACATCAAAAAGACTTTGAACGTGACAACAGTAGTAGATATAACTAGATATATATAATTTTATTCAAACTTTGATGATTGCAACGTTCTGCAATGGACATGCAAAATAATGATGATGATGATTATGATATATATATATATATATATATATATGTTTATGTTTTAAAAGAAGGTAGACAACACCGTTATACAGCTGTTCTCAGAGAACTTTGTGGTCTTGAGAATGGCGTCAGCATCTGGACAATAGAGTCCGGGTTCGAATGTCACAACAGGTAGTGACTATTTATATCTTCAAACTCGTAGCTTTACCCGTCCCTTGTCTATTAGTAGTGAGATCCGATGTCCTGCCCTTTCGGTTAACGGTGAAACACAGAAGGTCTCGTGTACTCTCGCGCACGTTAAATAATCCTGGGCATTTAAAAATCGAAAAAAGTAGACCAAAAAAGTCGCTGCCAGAGAAAACAATAGTGAATAAAATCTACTCGTGCCAAAAGCGGATGCACCGGGTTGAGAAGCGCAGATGTCGCGACTTTACATTACACTAACATCCAAGCTCACTGAACTAGTGGCCGCTAAGATGGCGCCTGTCCGTACAGCTGATTGTTGTAAGATCGGAGTTGACTCTACCACGTTTCGTTTCATTCGTTTTCCTCTCAGGCCCAAGACGGCACTTACGTCGGAAGTCTCCCTACGGTTCCTGCTAATTATTGTTGGGCCAAGGCAAAGAAATGCATCAAAATGCGCAGCAGCGGCCAAGCTAATAGTAATGAGAAATGAACAAAAAGTATAGACAAGATAGGGGAAGAAACGGGATGATTGAAGCTTGACGTTATAATGTGTGTTGTATGTTTGTTTCTGCTGAAGGCCTTTAGAGCAGAAACGTTGTTCTAATTTATGTCGTCCACTATGTTTGTTCCTGCTAAAGGCCTTAGAGCAGAAACGTTGTTCTAATGTGTGCCGTCCACTATGTTTGTTCCTGCTGAAGGCCTGTAGAGCAGAAACGTTGTTCTAATTTGTGTCGTCAACTATGTTTGTTCCCGCTGAAGGCCTATAGAGCAGAAACGTTGTTCTAATTTGTGTCGTCCACTATGTTTGTTCCTGCTGATGGCCTATAGGGCTGAAACGTTGTTATAATTTGTGTCGTCCACTATGTTTGTTCCTGCTGATGGCCTATAGGGCTGAAACGTTGTTATAATTTGTGTCGTCCACTATGTTTGTTCCCGCTGAAGGCCTATAGAGCAGAAACGTTGTTCTAATTTGTGTCGTCCACTATGTTTGTTCCTGCTGAAGGCCTATAGGGCTGAAACGTTGTTCTAATTTGTGTCGTCCACTTATTACATAAAGCTTTAGTCATCATAATTGAGTGCCGTCTCCGCATCGAAGTTTGGCTACATGGAGCGCTATTCCACTCTGTCTCTTGCTATCACGGTGCAGATTGTCATAGGTTGACGTGTCCATCTTTTAATGTTACTCGTCCATGTTAGTCTTGGTCTGCCTCTGACTCTCTTCCCTTCCAATATTACTTTTTAATATTGTAAGCCTTAACCACACCGGTTTTTTTTTCTACATTAAAAAAAAAAAATTCTCCTTAATTCTTGTTGAACTTGGTTGTGTCTTAGTCTCCGAGTTGAGCATACCCTAGACATTATTCTGTGGATGGTTTCTCTTCGTCTACATTGTTTTCTTTTACTTGCTGCGGGATTTCAAAATGATGAAAAAAAAAACATTAAAAAAAAAACCAGACGTGCATAGCAGCCCCTCAAGAAATAACCAAAACAAGTCAGCTAGATATGAACTTAACTGAAACGCAAATGTGAAAGGAAGTGCTGATATATCACGGAACAAACACAAAAATAATTAACCGATTTGAAAATAAAAATTGAAAAAAAAATATGTAGGAGAAAAAAAAAAAAAGACTGAATCATCACAAGTCTTAAGAGTGGAGTTGAAGAAGGCAGCTCGGAATAAAAAGCATTTGGAGAGAATCCCAAAACATGTTCGTATTAGAGAATTTATATGAAACTGAGGAAAAGTCGTGTATTTTTGTTTGGTTTACAAATGCATATCTATATCGAGGTAAAAAACGAGCCGTACATGACACAATATATCTATCATTTACAAATGTGCTTGAAAGTGCTCGAGAAGCAAAATATGAAACTTTTTGCTGTAAAAAATTACACAATAAAACGGCGTTCAACCAGTTCGAACACTGCTTTTAAGAAATAATTCGCCTTCTTTCTATCTTTCTTTACTTTTTCTTCTTTCTTTCTTTCTTTCTTTCTTTCTTTCTTTCTTTCTTTCTTTCTTTCTTTCTTTCTTTCTTTCTTTCTTTCTTTCTTTCTTTCTTTCTTTCTTTCTTTCTTTCTTTCTTTCTTTCCATCTTTTCATTCTTATCCCTTTTTTCCTTTTCTCCTTCTTTCGATCACTGACGGCATGACTTTACATCGTCCGTCATTGAAGGGATGTTAAGTGGGCGTAGATGAGCATTATTTTGGCTTACAAAAGTAGTCATATTTACTTATTTCAGCCCTAAACATCCGACTCCAGAACGGTGTTTTTGAATGCACGATTGCCTTCCTTTTCCCATTCCTTCTTGCATGTCAAGACTAGTTTGTCCGTTTCCAAAAGCACCGCAGAGAAGTGGAGAGAGAGCTTGATTATCTGTTGTTGATCCTGATTCGGTCAGTTATAAGTCTCCAGCAATTTATAATGCAGATGCTGTAGATGTGTCATGATTTACTCAACTAATACTTAAGTGATATCTTGACAAACTGGAACCAACCTCATCCAAGATCTGGGTGAATGGAGTCCAAGAGACACATCAGCAATTAACTTGCAACAGTTAGCGACCCATAACTGACTGAATCAAGAACGACGAACAATAGAGCTGATAAGGATCTTACTTCACCTCCCAGGGGTACTCCTGGAATCGGACTAACCAGTCTGATCAAGCAAGTAAAGATCGAGTATGGAAGGCAACCCATCAAACCTGAAGTCGGATGGACCTAAAGGCACAGATGATATAAGTTACTATTATCGAACTTAACGTCGTTCAAAACGGAGACAACGAAGGACAGTAGCCATTGGATGAATGCAGAAAGAAAGAAAAAAAAAGGAAAGAAAGAAATAAAGTAAGAAATAAAAAAATTAATTAATTAAAGAATTAAAGAAATAGAGATAAAGAGAACACAACCGTAAAGTCAAGATATCCTCGCCCAGATATGTTGCAGGTTTTTCCCCCCTGAATTAGGCGGAACCAAATATTCCACATCGAGATTAAAGCCAGAATTGTAGCGATCTTAACACAGTGGGATTAGACACACTACCCGGCAATAAACAATGCATGTGATGGGATTAGTTACACCTCAAAGTCGGCCGCACTCATCTTACCTCCCACGCAGACATTTAAGTTGTTCCATCATTAAATACACTCCCCACCCTACCCGCTCAATAAAATTCCAGTTTTCTCCATGTTTCAGTCAATAGTTGGCTTGTTGAAACATCAGTGATTGCCTCCTGCGTTATAAACCAGCAGTTTTGTTCCTTTCATCTTTCCCTAGCTGTTCCAGCAAGGTAGACTTCCACTCCTGCAGAGGGCGAGGAGCTCTTTTTAAACTTACTTGCCAATTCGGAGCATCAGGGGTGTGTGCGTGATAATTGGAAGAGCTTGACCCACAAATGTATTTGCTTATCATGGAGTTAGCTGTACTGTTATGTAAAACGCCTGGAATGAGGTGGGAAAACACTTTGAACAATATTAAGTAACACAGATAACAAAAGTCAAGATAAAAAAGTAGGAACAATAAATATATCAGCGGATAGAGCGCAGAGTACGGACATTAAACATGTGGTAGAGTATAGATAGAAGCATGGACATTAGACAAGAAAACAGAACAGAAAATTGAAGCCTTTGAAATGTAGACTTATAGAAGAATAGGAAGATTTGGATGGAAAGAAAACAAAATAAAGTCTGAAGTCTTCAAACAACTAAAAATGAAAAGAGAACAACTAAACACAATTCAAACAAGATAAATGAGATTTTTGGGGCATGTTAAAAGACACAGTAGCATACTAAAAGTAATCTTGGAAGGGAAAATACAAGGTAAAAGTGGCAGAGGCAGAACAAGACTAATGTGGACGAGTAACGTAAAAAGATGGACAAGTCAGCCTATGACAACCTGCACCATCAAAGCAAGAGACAGAGCGGAATGGCGCTCCATGGTAGCCAACCTTCGATGCGGAGACGGCACTCAATGATGATGGTGGACATATTTTTGTTTATTGTGATCCCTCGGAAATGTGGAAGTATGTCAAGAAAAGTTTAGTTTTGGTCGACACCATCTTCATTGCACCCCAGATAACACCATAGTGCACACCAGATAACACAATAGTGCATACCAGGTAACACAATAGTGCACACCAGATAACACAATAGTGCACACCAGATAACACCATAGTGCACACCAGATAACACAGTAGTGCACACCAGATAACACCATAGTGCACACCAGATAACACAATAGTGCACACCAGATAACACCATAGTGCACACCAGATAACACAATAGTGCTCACCAGATAACACAATAATGCACACCAGATAACACAATAGTGCACACCAGATAACACAATAGTGCACACCAGATAACACCATAGTGCACATCAGATAACACAATAGTGCACACCAGATAACACCATAGTGCACACCAGATAACACAATAGTGCACACCAGATAACACCATAGTGCACACCAGATAACACAATAGTGCTCACCAGATAACACAATAATGCACACCAGATAACACAATAGTGCACACCAGATACCACCATAGTGCACACCAGATAACACAATAGTGCTCACCAGATAACACAATAATGCACACCAGATAACACAATAGTGCACACCAGATACCACCATAGTGCACACCAGATAACACCATAGTGCACACCAGATAACACCATAGTGCACACCAGATAACACCATAGTGCACACCAGATAGCACCATAGTGCACACCAGATAACACCATAGTGCACACCAGATAACACCATAGTGCACACCAGATAACACCATAGTGCACACCAGATAACACCATATTGCTCAGATCCGCCCCGTAGCAGGTTCCCCAATCTGAAGGAAGCCTACCAAAACACTAGCGACAGCACTGAAGATGGCTTCAGCGTAGAGGCACGAACATATAGAGAGTTTTGACCTTGATTCCAGCCTCTTAGTTGCCTGTTACGACGCACGTGGCACGTGACAGTTGCTTATCTCCCCTTGTTGTAGCCACAATGACATTAATTAAGAAACAAATAGGTTTATTAACAAGATCAGCGGACTGGGTGGTGCAAAGGTAAGGCGCCAGCCTCTGGGCAGAATATCCCTAGGTTTGAATCCCACCATAAGCGGTGGGAATTGTTCACTTCGAATCCGTGGTTTTTGTCTGCCTCTCTGTCTGTGTACGTGTCTGCCTGTGTGTCTGACTAACTGTCTGCCTGTTTGTGTGTCGGTCTGCCTGCCTGTCTTTCTGTCTGTCTGTATGTCTGCCTGCCTGTCTATCTGTTTGTTTGTCTATCTGTATGTGTGTATGACTGTCGGTCTGCCTGCCTGTCTGCCTGTTTGTGTGTCGGGTATTCTGCCTACCTGTCTGCCTGTTTCTTTTTTTTGTCTGTCTATCTGTCTACCTGCCTGCCTGTGTGTCTGACTGTCTGTCTGTCTGCCTATCTCTTTTTCTGTCTGCCTATCTACCTACTTGCCTGCCTGTCTGCCTGCCTGTTTCTGTGTCGGTCTGCCTGTCTGTCTGCCTGCCTGTCTGTCACTGTCCTTGTAAATGTCTGACTCTCTGCACCAGTTCATTTTTCTCTCTATCAATCTAATCTAGCTCAGCACAATCTTGTAAAACAAAGTCCAAATTAGCCGGTTTCTATAAAAACCCACCTTATCTTACCTCCACTGTCTTGTTTTTATCGTCTGTTCCCGTCCTACATTTCTTGCTTGTCCATTCTCAGGTCTTCCTATTTGGCTGTCTGCTATTTTCTTTTATCATGTCTGTCTATTTATCTTATGATCTACTTATCTATATATCATTAAATAATAATTACCAATTTATTAGTTTATTTGTGTCTGGTAGTAGATATGTAATCAGTCTATCTTTAATATTCATCTCAGTTTTGATCCGGAAGACACTAATTTTAAAAAAAAATCCATCTTTATCTGTCTATCTTTTTTCTTAGACACGCTAGTGCCGCTGTTTGACAATGCCAGTTTGGTCTTCAGAAATATTAGTTTTGGCATTTTTTTTCCTTCAAATTTTATTCGTTAAGTACATGTAATATATGTCTCAGCAGTGTTGCCGTTTCTGTTGTTTCCCTTATATCAGAATGTTCACCAATAAGCCAGAGAAATTGTTTACTAGACAGATGCAAATATATGAGGGCCAATCGATTATTTTCTCAAGTATTACAGGGTGTATTCAATTAAAATAATTGCTTGCATTTATAAGGGGTAATTCTGAGCATGCTCTTACTTCTCACTATTTGTCATATTTCTTGTCACTGCCATATTTCTTGTCACTGCCATATTTCTTGTCACTGTGCCATTTATTGATGTACAACAGAGATGAGATGCAGAATGGCTCATGAAAAAAATCAGCTTTCCAAAAAATGAGGAAGATACTGTGCAATTCATTGTTGACAACAGAAACAAGAAGAAAAAGAGTTCTTAAATGTTATGTAGAGCCAGCCTTAATATATGGATGTAAATCATGGACAATGGGACTACAGACAAGAAAATCACTGGAGGCTGTAGAAATTTTAGTTTTACAATGTTGAGGATACCATGGGCAACTAAGGAGAGTAATGAAAACGTTCTGAATGAGGACAAAACAAAGAGAGAGAACTAATTTCCAATATTAGGAAGAAACAATCATCATTTTTTGGCCATGTAATGAGAAGGTAACAGCTGGAATATATTGTAACAATTTTGAAAATTGAGGGACAAAGAGATAGAGGGAAGCAAAGAGAAAAAATACCAGACAGCTTAAGAGAATGGCTTAGCAGAATGTCAACAACAGAAATGATAAATAACTGTCGAGATCGAAAGTTGCAAAGATACATGATCACCTACGCCAGCAGGCAAGGTACTTGATGATGATACAACTTTTGTAAAATTGTATAATTTGTTTGCAGTTAATGGTGTTATAGCTTCTAACCAGATTGTTTTATTTTCGCGTGACTACCTCGTGAATTTTCTTATACCTCCTGTATTATTTTTATTGCAAACATCTTATTATGTTTCATATAATTATTTTACTATCCATTCTGTAACAATATTATAAAACTTCTTGGGGTAATTTCATTATCCATTCTGTAACAATATTATAAAACTTCTTGGGGTAATTTCATTATCCATTCTGTAACAATATTATAAAACTTCTTGGGGTAATTTCATTATCCATTCTGTAACAATATTATAAAACTTCTTGGGGTAATTTCATTATCCATTCTGTAACAATATTATAAAACGTTTCTAGGGAATTTCATTATCCATTCTGTAACAATATTATAAAACGTCTCTAGGGAATTTCATTATCCATTCTGTAACAATATTATAAAACGTTTCTAGGTAATTTCATTATCCATTCTGTAACAATATTATAAAACGTTTCTAGGGAATTTCATTATCCATTCTGTAACAATATTATAAAACGTTTCTAGGTAATTTCATTATCCATTCTGTAACAATATTATAAAACGTCTGTAGGAAATTTCATTATCCATTCTGTAACAATATTATAAAACGTTTCTAGGTAATTTCATTATCCATTCTGTAACAATATTATAAAACGTTTCTAAGGAATTTCATTATCCATTCTGTAACAATATTATAAAACGTTTCTAGGGAATTTCATTATCCATTCTGTAACAATATTATAAAACGTCTGTAGGAAATTTCATTATCCATTCTGTAACAATATTATAAAACGTTTCTAGGTAATCATAAAACGTCTCTAGAGAATTTCATTAACCATTCTGTAACAATATCATAAAACGTCTCTAGGGAATTTCATTAACCATTCTGTAACAATATCATAAAACGTCTCTAGGGAATTTCATTAACCATTCTGTAACAATAGCATAATACTTTTCGAGAATGTCTCCATTATTCTGTAACAATATCGTAATTCGTTTTTAAACTATTGCATGATTATTTGTTGTAACTATTTCATAGCTTACTTTTCGATGTATTATTATCTATCCGATAAGAATATCAACATTTTCATAATCATATACATCTCTCATGGCTTTCTTTACAACTATCCCATAGTGAACTTTGTTTTCTTGTTTCATGGTTAGTATTGTAACTATGTGATAATTATTTATTTCATAGTCATCCTTCAAGTTATTTCACAGCTGCCCTTCAAATTATTTCATAATTATTTTTTAAGTTGATTCATACTCATCCTTTAAGTTATATCAATGTTATTTCAATAGTCATCCTGTAAGTTATATCAATGTTATTTCAATAGTCATCCTTTAAGTTATATCAATGTTATTTCAATAGTCATCCTTTAAGTTATATCAATGTTATTTCAATAGTCATCCCTCGAGCTATTTCATGATCCATTCGTATAATGCTCTCAGCGTCATCATTGTAGCTCTTTTATAACAATCAACCTTATGACTATATCATAATCATCTTTGTAACTATGCCATGATCGTCTCTGCAACCTTCTCGTAATCGACCTCTATTTCCTCGTTTCGTCTAATAATCATTCACGCAACTATCCCATAACGACAACATTGCAACAACTTCAACATTATGCAACTATTTTTACGTTTTATACACAATAAACACACGACTTCCATGAAAACTAATTCCTGGGATTACTTGCAACAGTTTCAACATCTTCTTCTCATTCTTTTCTTCCTCATTTGCCTTTCAGAATCGAGGGGAGATATAATTTGTAGTCTTTTGCTTTTCTATAGGTCAATCCTGCCGTTATGTTTCCTAATGTTTCTAATAATCAATTCTTCTATTTCCTTGGCCTTTGGATATGATGTTCTCGCAACATTTATTGACGGTTTATTGTTAGTATTTTGAATTTTTGGCCTTATTAGGTGACCACACCATTTTTTCAGTTGTTTCATTTATATATTCTATGGCGGGGGCTATTAATAGAATTTTTCAGTTCTTCATTTCAGATTTTATCTCTCAGACTGTTTCCTGTCATTCGACTGGAACATTTAATCTCAGTAGAGGTTATTTCTCTTATTGTTCTTGCATCTAGGGTCCAGGTCTGGCATTGGTAGCACAACGTTGGGATGAAGATTGTATTGTATAGTGCTTGTTTTGCCTCCAGAGTTATTTCCTTGTTGGACAATAGTAACGATAGCTGTACAATGACTTGAGGTATTGAAATTACTCTACTTGTAGATGTCTGCCGTATGTAGTTATGATGATGTTCTATTTGTCTTTGGCGATATTCATGACTACAATTTTATTGATGTTGATTATCATGTTGTATTTTGTGCCTGTGCTGTCAATTTAAATGTTCTTGTAATAGAAAAATGTTCTATTTTTTTTCATGAACTAGAGCCTGATTGTCTGCAAATAGAAGCTCGTTAATCTCTCCTTGTCTCCGATGGGTTGGCTAACTTGCATATATAGTCTATATAAGTAATAATCAATTTGCAGAAAATGCATTCGGGGTCTTATTAATTTCGGTTCTCCGTTGCACTTTTCTGCGTTAAAGTCAAAATGATGATATACTTATTACATCTGCGCCGCTAAAGCGAAGTCGTACGCCGGCAACAGTCCCTTTTTGACAAATCAAGTGTAGTAAATGCGACCTTCCACTGTCTAGACTTGATCTGCGCTTTACGTTCAATTGGTGCTGTTCATGACCGTTGTTGGAATTCCTTGATGCAAGTTATTTACATGTTACTCATTAATGTGAAATGCTTCGTCAGCCGCAGTTTTGTCTCTTTAGGGAAACTGCACTGTGTTTTGTTCGTCATAGGCTGCATTAACTAGAGTAATCAAGAATCTAAAGGGCGCGTCATTGCTGTGAGTGAGACATTGTTATGTGTGCTACATCATCGTAATGGCTCATCGTAAATCCCCAGACCGGCCTTACGCTAATTTACTGTCTGTTGTTTGCTGTGCGACGGGGATAATCTGACGATTAACTGTATTTGCATGTTCGGAATTGGAGTCAACAACGATGGTCTAACATCATCAAGCGCTATACATTTTTAAAAAATGACGATCTTCATTTTCAGGAGAACGTGGACTTCGTGGCAAGATGCCGGCCTCGAGACAGAGAGGTTGTAGGTTCAAATCTTGGCTACACCGGTTGGGATTTTTATTCATGATTTCTCTCTGCGGCAACCACCCTTGGTCTCAGCAGCGAGACTCGGTTTGAAACGTCAGTTACTCATCGACGGAAAAAAAAACATGAGTACATCCGAAGTCGGAGTTATCTGCCTGTGCGACGAGGGACCCCTGTGCACACGGCTGCCAAGGAAAAATGTATTAACACGCAAAATTCAGTTCCTAGTCTCTAGGGACTTCGTCAGAGTTGAAAGCTGGCGAACGCAACAACAACAACAACAACAATAAACAATAGGGGAGATGATAGTACGCAACCCTATCTTACTGCAGATCGAACTGTCTCAAGATGATTGCCGAGATAACATATTTATTTCTTTTTAAATCATTTACATCTGTATCCTGCAACACTTTGATGATCCTTCTTTTGTGATTACAATAATTTGGTAATCTTCCTTGACACAATTTGATAATCCTCCCTACAATAGTCCGATGATCCTCCTTGTGACAGTTCTATGATCCTCCTTAGAACTGTCCAAGTATGTATTTCTTAATCCTTTAAATAAAACAATCTCACGGTTTAATATTTCAACAATTTGTTTTCATAGAAAATCAAGCCAAATCTCCGCCCTCTACGAATGACATTATTTTGTTTTCTAATTTAATGCAGAAGTTTTCACTACACAGCAATTTAGCCATGAAAGCATGTTGAAATGCGCAGTCACATCAGTTTCTGTCTACCTCAGAACTCGTTTGCTGAGGTGTGGACAAGTCTCGACAGCTTCTTTCATTTAACTGAGATTGCTACTCTCGTCATTTTCCTATGGCTGAAAAGGACGATATTGTGCCTTTAAATGAACATGGCCTCAAACACAGTTGCTCACTTTAAGCTCAAAGTGGAAATAATAATTATATAATTGTATATAGCAACCGCATTCCTAAGCAACTACTATATGGTGAACTAAAATATGGAAACAGACAAATCGACAGACCTAAACTATTATACAGAGAACATTGTAAATCATCTCTGAATGAATTCTCCAACTGTAAAAATGGCTGGGAACAACCTGCAAGAGATCGCACAACATGGATAGCCTTTTCTCAAAGATTTTACAATTTCCCCCATAGATTTTACCATTTTTTTCCATATCAGATCTCCCCATATTTTATAACTTTCCCTAAAGATTTCATAACTTTCCCCATAGATTTTACAAATGTGTACAACAATGTAAGAATATGCGATATATATATATATATATATATATATATATATATATATAAAAGAATATAAGGAACATATTTCTATAAGGTAAAGAAGTAAACATCATATATGTTCTTTAATGATCTCAACAATTAAAACAGCATTAGCTACAACTGAAAGAGGGGCACTAAGGAGTTTTGGATTAGTCGCCTGTGCAGTCGAGTAGGACGTGCACGGAACGACATTGTCTTCAGAATTGACCAATGCACTTTGGTAAATGCTTTGTCAAGTGGTGGAGCTGATATGGGTAATTTATGACTGCAATGAAACTGGTTCAATGGATAGAATAGAATAGGATAGAATGTGATAGTTGTGATAGAGTAAAGTAGATGTAGCATAGGCAAGTAGAAGAAAGCTACACAACCATATGAGACTTGGCGGTTACAAGATAACTGAGTATAACAATCTAAATGTGCGTGTATCTTACTGCTTACAGGTCACAGCTACAACTATCTTGGACATACTATAACCAGTGATGGAAAATGTACAACTGAAATAAACAAAAGAATAGGAATGGCAAAAAGTAATTTCAATGTCATGGAAAATATAAACTAACTTCAAACCAAGTAACACCAGGGCTGAAACTTAGAATATCAAAGTATTGTATCTTCTCAACATGCCTGTATGGTGCAGAAACATTTACATTAGACGAGAAAACAGAACAGAAAACTGAAGCCTTTGAAATGTAGACTTTTATAAAAATAGGAAGAGTTGGATGGAAAGAAAAGGAAACAAATGATGAAGTCATGAAACAACTAAATATGAAAAGTGAACTACTAAACACAATTCAAACAAGACAAATGATATTTTGGTGGCATGTTAAAAGACATAGCGACCTTCTAAAAGTAATCGTGGAAGGGAAAATACAAGGTAAAAGAGGCAGAGGCAGACCAAAACTAAGATGAACGAGTAACATCAAAAGATGGACAAATCAGCCAATGACAACCTGTACCATCAAAGCAAGAAACAGAGCGGAATGGCGCTCCATGGTAGGCAACCTTCGATCCGGAAACGGCACTCAATGATGACGATATTGACCTTCCTGCACTCCAAGTTCCCATAAACTCCATGCTTCCGTGATGGACTAATTTCTAGTTTCCTAGTTCATGCGGACGTTGTGTCCATCAACGAACTGAAGATATTTCTCTTTTACATCTATCCGTCGCCAATCATTAAAACAACGGCACGTGTTGAGTAGATGCGTCGTGTTGTTTAATTGACATCTTTCGGCCCCAAATATCCGTCTTTAGCATGACACTTTTAAATACGGGATTGCCTTCACTTCCGATCCCTACTCATTTGGTCAGACTATAGATGAGTCTGTCTTTAAGGGGACCGCCAAGAGGTTGAGTAGACAATCTGGATAGTGGTGTGTCACCGATCCTAGCGCAAACAGTCAGCTATGAGTCGGTAACCTCTTTCCGCCCTTCTTATGACAGGCATCTTCGTCCACATTTTATAAATCCCCCCCCCTCCTCCAGCCCCACACACTTTTTACCCATTTCAACCATTTCCAATTCTATATCTCCTTTGCCGTTTTCCGGGTGGTTGCCCTGCTGATCATCGTCTGGCACGTATTGTAATGGCATGTGTGTGTATGTGTGTGCACATCTGTGCGCGTGTGTGTGCGTGCGTAAACGATATCTCAGACCAGAAAAAAAAGCGAAACCGTAGGCCAATACTTCCTGACAAGAGTAGGAGAACTTGAGCTCAAACAGTTCATGCTAATGTTAGTGAAAGTCGTGGAAAATTGATCGTAAAGAATTCTAATCAAGATCTTGGTAAACGTATAGCGAAGAATTCTAGTGAAGATCGTGGAAAAATGTAAGTAAAGAATTTTACTGACGCTCAAAAAAAAGCTGATCGCTGAGAAATTTGCCAGAGAAGTAGGCGGGAAATCATACACAAAGATGTTCAGAGAAGAAATAACAGCAAATAAATCATACACAAAGATGTTCAGAGAAGAAATAACAGCAAATAAATCATACACAAAGATGTTCAGAGAAGAAATAACAGCAAATAAATCATACACAAAGATGTTCAGAGAAGAAATAACAGCAAATAAATCATACACAAAGATGTTCAGAGAAGAAATAACAGCAAATAAATCATACACAAAGATGTTCAGAGAAGAAATAACAGCAAATAAATCATACACAAAGATGTTCAGAGAAGAAATAACAGCAAATAAATCATACACAAAGATGTTCAGAGAAGAAATAACAGCAAATAAATCATACACAAAGATGTTCAGAGAAGAAATAACAGCAAATAAAAAAAAAGAAACATTATATAATGATTTTAGATAACAAACATTAGAATAGATTACAAATAATTTACATGACAAAAAAAATAAAGCATATACTATTCTGTGATATTGTAAAGACATCATTTCCTTGGCAGTTTTCATGTAGTGAATTTAAGAGACAAAATATGCGTTCACCTTGATCAAGAAATAGAAGTAATGAAATGATATGCATTTAATTACACAAAATATGGCGGGGACTGACTACAGAATGTTTGATTGGAGTAACGAATAATAGGTGAATAACAAAAGGACGAAAGTTAACGCTGTAATAATTATTATAATCAGAAAAAGAGTTCTTAAATGTTATGTAGAGCCAGTCTTAACATATGGATGTGAATCATTGACAATAGGACAACAGACAGGAAAATCACTACTATGGGCATACTATGGACAGCTAAGAAGAGTAATGAAAACATTCTGAAAGAGGCCAAAGCAAAAAGATAGCTAATTTACAATATTTGGAAGAAGCAATCATCATTGTTTGGCCATGTAATGAGAAGAGAACAACTGGAATATATTGTAACAACTGGAAAAATTGAGGGACGAAGAGATAGAGGGAAGTAAAGAGAAAAAATAACAGACAGCTTAAGAATATGGCTTGGCAGAAGGTCAACAACAGCAATGATAAATAACTGTCGATATCGAAAGTTGTGGAGAGATATGATCCCCTACGCCAGCAGGCTCGGTACTTGATGATGCTGAATTATTATCAAATCGTCTGGTGCTGGCGATCAGATTTTGTTATGTTGTCGTGTATGTCTCTAACAGCGTGTTATCTGTTCTGTTCTTGCCAAAATAATAGTTATCTTGTAAAGTTAATCCCTTTAATTTGGTCTATATTTTCTTATTAAAGTGGAGCAATATTAACACAGGTAAATGAATTTAGATATCTGGGAACAATGTTAACCTCAGATGGTAGATATACAACAGAGGTGAGATGCAGAATGGCTCAGGCAAAAGCAGCTTTCCAAAAAAATGAAGAAGATACTGTGCATCCGTTTTTGACATTAGAAAAAAGAAAAGAGTTCTTAACGTTATGTAGAGCCAGTCTTAATATATGGATGTGAATCATGGACAATAGGACAACAGACGAGAAAATCAGTGAAAGCTGTAGAAATGCGGTTCCACAGAAGAGTGTTGAGAATACCATGGCAGCTCAGAGGGGTAATGAAAACTTTCTGAAAGAGGCCAAAGTAAATAGAGAGCTAATATCCAATAATAGGAAGAAACAATGAACATTTTTGGCCATGTAATGAAAATACAACAGCTGGAATATATCGTAACAACTGGGGAAATTGGATGACTAAGAGATAGAGGCGGTACCAGATAGCTTAAGAGAATGGCTTGGCATGTCAACAACAGAAATGATAAATAACTGTCGAAATCGAAAGTTGTGGAGAGACATGATCACCTACGCCAGCAGGCATGGTACTTGATGATGATGATGATATTTTCTGTTACAAGTTTTATTAGTTACAGTGCTACAGAGGCATGTGATGTTTGCAAAAGTGGTGGTGATAAGTGGATGCCTGAAAGTTAATGAAATTGTTGCAAGGGGAATTGTAAGATTGTTTCCATGAAGATATTGATTTGTTACAAGCATTCTGAGATTGTTACAAGCATTCTGAGATTGTTACAAGCATTCTGAGATTGTTACAAGAAATTCTGAGATTGTTACAAGCATTCTGAGATTGTTACAAGCATTCTGAGATTGTTACAAGCATTCTGAGATTGTTACAAGCATTCTGAGATTGGTACAAGCATTCTGAGATTGTTACAAGCATTCTGAGATTGTTACAAGCATTCTGAGATTGTTACAAGCATTCTGAGATTGTTACAAGCATTCTGAGATTGTTACAAGCATTCTGAGATTGTTACTACCAGGTTAATGATATCAGAATAATCCTGACACTTATATACAAAGATCGTGAGACTGACACAAGAACAATTGTGAGATTGTTATAAGAACAATTATTAGATTCGTACAAGAGCAATCGTGAGATTGGTAATAGAACAATCATGAGAGTGTTAAAAGAACAATCATGAGAGTGTTAAAAGAACAATCATGAAAGTGTTAAAAGAAAAATCATGAGAGTGCTACCATGGAGCGCCATTCTGCTCTCTCTCTTGCTTTGATGGTGCAGGTTGTCATGGGTTGATTTGTCCATCTTTTGATGTTACTCGTCCATGTTAGTCTTCGTCTGCCTCTGCCTCTTTTACCTTGTATTTTCCCTTCCAAGATTACTTTTAGTCGGTTGTTGTGCCATTTAACATGGCCCAAAAATCTTATTTATTTTGTTTGAATTGTGTTTAGTAGTTCTCTTTTCATTTTTAGTTGTTTTAAGACTTCATCGTTTTTTTTTTCCTTTCTTTCCATCAATTTCTACCTATTCTCCTATATATCCACATTTCAAAAACTTCAATTCTCTGTTCTGATTTCTTGTCTAATGTCCATGTTCCTGCACCATATGCTGTGAAAATATAACATTTTGCTATTCTTAGTTTTAGACCTGGTGTTATTTGTTTTGACGTTTGTATATTTTTCATGGCATTAAAATTACTTTTTGTCCTTCGTTTTCTTGTGTATATTTCAGTTGTACATTTTCTATAACTGGTTATAGTATGTCCAAGGTAGTTGCAGCTCTGAACTGTCTCCAGGTGTATTCTTTCAATTTTGATATCCACTTGTAGGTTTTGGGTATTTTCTTAGTTTATGATCATAGTTTTGTGTTTCAAAAGAAAAATCGATTGGTTTGGTAGAAAATCCAGAAAGACAATCAATAAAACTGTATCGATACAAAAGTAATAGGTAGACATCATCACATAGGCCAGCATGGACAAGACATAATAATATTGTTTACTTTTTTCCGTTGTACTTCTGTTTAATGTCGAATATGAAGTGATGGGCCCGAGTCCATGTTCTGTGAATTGTTTATGTTGTTCTGTTTATTGTTTTAAACTTCTTATTAACATTACACTCAAATATTGACAATAACGCTCATGTTATGTTCTGTTTTAAACGGATTTTCTTTACTTAACATCCACCTGTTTTAACGCATTGCTCCAGATAGGTTGATGATTTACTTGTAGTGGTGTAAAGACAGTGTGAGATAAAGAGGTAAAAAGGAAGAAAGAAAAAAGGAAACGTAAAGTTTACTTTGGGCTTAAACATTCTTTTTTATCTTGATCGATCAATAAGGGGCAACCTATCAGCGGTTATCACGTTTATGAACCACCTGGGGGCCCTATTTCGTGCGTCTAAACGGGTGCTAAGAATTTGTTGTTAGTTTGGTCACCGCTGTGTGTTATTGAGTTCATTCACGTTGGCTTGTTTTAACAGCCGTCGACCAGCCCGGAGATCGCGTCTGGTGGAAACTTTGAGGTGTGAAGATCGTGTTAATGTTTGTCTATCAGTTCTGGGTTCTTAACTTGTCTATGACGACGTTCGTGTTAATGTTGTCTATCAGTTCTGGGTTCTCAACTTGTCTATGACGACGTTCGTGTTAATGTTTGTCTATCAGTTCTGGGTTCTCAACTTGTCTATGACGATGTTCGTGTTAATGTTTGTCTATCAGTTCTGGGTTCTCAACTTGTCTATGACGACGTTCGTGTTAATGTTTGTCTATCAGTTCTGGGTTCTCAACTTGTCTATGACGACGTTCGTGTTAATGTTTGTCTATCAGTTCTGGGTTCTCAACTTGTCTATGACGACGTTCGTGTTAATGTTTGTCTATTAGTTCTGGGTTCTCAACTTGTCTATGACGACGTTCGTGTTAATGTTTGTCTATCAGTTCTGGGTTCTCAACTTGTCTATGACGACGTTCGTGTTAATGTTTGTCTATAAGTACTGAATTTTCAACTTGTCTATGACGACGTACCTTTTTTCTGCGCATTAAACCAGAAATAAAACTGAATATAATACAGTGATGTATCCACTCAACAATCTTATATTTTGTTGAAACGTGAGGCTTAATAAGTGAATGGACGAGAAAATTGAAGACCTGAAAATGTGGATTTAGTAGAAGAATGAGCAGAAATACTGTCATCATCATCATCATGTGCCGTACCGGTTGGCGTAGGTGATCATGTCCTTCCACAATCTTCTATCTACAGTGCATCGTATCAGTTCTGTTGTTGACTGTTTTTCATGCCATGACACCAAGTTATCCAGTATTTTCTCTCTTTGTCGTCCGCGATCTCTCCTTCCTTTTATTTTGCCAGTTGTAACCAAGTATTCCAACTTTCCTCTTCTCATGATGCGCCCAAAAAATGTTGATTGCTTCTTTTTGATGTTTTTAAAGAGCTCCTTTTTGTGTTGGCCTCTTTGAGAACTTTCTAATTGGTCTTTTTAGCTGTCCAGGAACTCTCAACATTCTTCCGAGAAATTCCATCTCTGTGGCCTCTAATCGTCTTTATCAGAAATACTGTGGGAGGAGAATAAAAGAAGTAATCAAGTTTTGGAACATTTGAAAATGAAGAAAGAATTATTTTACAGAATTTGATTTAATACAAGTAAGGGTTGAGATAATAGAAGATATACATTTTCAGAAATGTCAGGACGGGTGATGTACCAGATATGGGGATACCATGAATGAAATGAAATTAATTCGATTGTAAAGAATCATCATCATCATCATCATCATCATCAAGTACCTACCAGCCTGCTGGCGTAGGTGATCATGTCTCTCCACAACTTTCGATCTCGGCAGATATTTACCATTTCTGTTGTTGACCTTCTGCCAAGCCATTCTCTTAAGCTGTCTGTTATTTTTTCTCTTTGCTTCCCTCTATCTATTCGACCCTCAATTTGTTCAGCTGTTACAATATATTCCAGTTGTTCTCTTCTCATTACATGGCCAAAAAATGATGATTGTTTCTTCCTAATATTGGAAATAAGCTCTCTTTCTGACCTCTCTCAGAACATCTTCATTACTCTTCTTAGCTGTCAATGGTACTCTCGACATTCTTCTGTAAAACCACATTTCTACAAGCTCCAGTGATTTTCTTGTCTGTTGTCCTATTGTCCATGATTCGCATCCATATGTTAAGACTGGCTCTACATAACATTTAAGAGCTCTTTTTCTTGTTTCTATTGTCAAAAATGGATTGCATAGTGTCTTCCTAATTTTTTGGAAAGCTGCTTTTGCCTGAACCATTCTGCATCTCACCTCTTTTGTACATCTTCCGTCTGACGTTAACAAAGTTCCTAAATATTTAAATTCATTTACCTGTTTTAATATCGAATATGAGTTTAATATGAATAGAATAGAATAGAATAGCAATTTTCCGGACTCAGAAATAGGCACAATGCCTGGCTGAAGGTGAAAATACAAGGTAGACACGGCAGCTGCAGACAATGACTGGAGTGGGCCGGCAACATCGACAAATGGACAGGCAAACTTATCACAAAGTGATCTATCAATGCAAGAGACGAGTGATATGGTGCTGTAGAGTAACCAATCTTCGATGTGGAGACGGCACACCATGATGATGAGGATGGTGGGAGATAGAAGAATCCGGAAATGGGGAAGATTTAACGGGGAAAAGAATAAGCCCATGCCCTCCTCGTAACTCGATTGTTCCGTATGGAGAATATGGTGTTAGGTGCTGTGTTCTCTCCACCGTGTGTATATTTTTGGACATATAAGGTCAACACGGTTTTTTTCCAACAAAAAATCTAATAAAAACAAAGAAATATCGTTAGTATCTACAGAATCAAACTACTAACCACACGCACAAAGTGATTACCTTAAAGCAAATCAAAACCATCAAACTACTAACCACATACACAGAGTGACTACATTAAGGCAAATCAAAACCATCAAACTACTAACCACATACACAGAGTGGCTACCTTAAGGCAAATCAAAACCATCAAACTACTAACCACTTCGCTACTTTAAGAACAAAAACAACTCATCTATTTATGATCAGGAAATAGATTATCAACAGCTTGGGAATACAACAGAAACGGGTTTTCTTTCACTTTTCTTCTATTTCATCTATTTTTTTATAACTCTCTTTAGCCATTGATAATGCTATTATTTTTAATAACAATAATTATAATGACCATCATCATCATCTGTCTCCTCATCATAATCTTCTTTCTTCCATTATTATTGTTCATTCACTACTTCTTCTTACCCAAATTCATCCCATCATTTTCTTCGTATTCTTACTTTTCCTACACGTATTCTTCATGTTCTTACTTTTCCTACACGTATTCTTCATATTCTTACTTTTCGTACACTTATTCTTCACATTCTCACTTTACTTTCACTGTTTCTTTATGTTCTTACGTTTCCTACACTTTTCTTTATGTTCTTACGTTTCCTACACTTTTCTTTATGTTCTTACGTTTCCTACACTTTTCTTTATGTTCTTACGTTTCCTACACTTTTCTTTATGTTCTTACGTTTCCTACACTTTTCTTTATGTTCTTACGTTTCCTACACTTTTCTTTATGTTCTTACGTTTCCTACACTTTTCCTTTATGTTCTTACGTTTCCTACATTTTTTCTTCATGTTCTTACGTTTCCTACATTTTTTCTTCATGTTCTTACGTTTCCTGCACTTTTCTTTATGTTCTTACGTTTCCTACACTTTTTCTGTATGTTCTTACGTTTCCTACACTTTTTCTGTATGTTCTTACGTTTCCTACACTTTTTCTTCATGTTCTTACGTTTCCTACACTTTTTCTTTATGTTCTTACTTTTCCTACACTTATTCTTCATATTGTGATAATTTGAACTGTTTAGTCTACTTCAAAAGTCTAATCATTTGAGCTGTTTAGTCGACTTCAGAAAGTCATTTGAGCTGTTTAGTCTACTTCAAAAGTCTAATCATTTGAGCTGTTTAGTCGACTTCAGAAAGTCTAATAATTTGAGCTGTTTAGTCGACTTCAGAAAGTCTAATCATTTGAGCTGTTTAGTCGACTTCAGAAAGTCTAATCATTTGAGCTGATTTAGTCTACTTCAAAAGACTAATCATTTGAGCTGTTTAGTCAACTTCAAAAGTCTAATCATATGAGCTGTTTAGTCGACTTCAGAAAGTCCGCTGAAGGTGAGAAGCAGAGTAGGTAATCCGAGTAAAATGTATAGTGACTTTACAGCTCTGAATGGGACTGCTAGAGCATCATGTTACAGCGCTGCGCAGGGAGACCAAGAAAGCTGGTAAATCTCCAGTCTAGATTATTTTGTTTTGGATGTTTCATTACTAGTTAGCTATGTAAGATTAATTTTATTTACTTACATATCTCGTGTGTGTTGTTTGTTCCTGCTGAAGGCCTATTGAGCCGAAACGTCGTTCAAATTTGTGTCGTATATCAATAGGGTAAAGCTTTTACCATACCGTTTTTTCGGGGTCTCAAGACAAGACACCGGCATCGAGACAGAGTGGTTATGGGTTCAAATCCTAGCTGCACCAGTTGGCATTTTTATTTATGATTTCTCTCTGCGACAACCACCCCTGGTCTCAGCAGCGAGGCCCGGCTTGAAACGTCAGTTACTCATCGACGGGAAAAAAATATGAGTACCTCCGAAGTCGGAGTTATCTGCCTGTGCGACGCGGAATCCCTGTGCACACGGCTGCCAGGGAAAAATGGATTAACACGCAAAATTCAGTTCCTAGTCTCTAGGGACTTCGTCAGAGGTAAAAGCTGTCTTTTTTTTTTCTTCACATTCTCCCTACATCTCCACATAATGTGCCACTGCTACATGTTAAGAGATATACTGAGGGAATACGATCATTTATAGAGATGTCTTATGTGTTGTAAAGTTATCTGCCCACTAACATACTAACTTACTGATTAATTGACTATTTAATTAACTTGTAACTAATTTATAACTAACTAATTAAATAACAAAAAAAGTAACCAAATATCCAACCGTCACGTAACTAATTACCTAACCAAATAACTAACCAAATATCCAACCGTCACGTAACTAATTACCTAACCAAATAACTAACCAAATATCCAACCGTCACGTAACTAATTACCTAACCAAATAACTAACCAAATATCCAACCGTCACGTAACTAATTACCTAACCAAATAACTAACCAAATATCCAACCGTCACGTAACTAATTACCTAACCAAATAACTAACCAAATATCCAACCGTCACGTAACTAATTACCTAACCAAATAACTAACCAAATATCCAACCGTCACGTAACTAATTACCTAACCAAATAACTAACCAAATATCCAACCGTCACGTAACTAATTACCTAACCAAATAACTAACCAAATATCCAACCGTCACGTAACTAATTACCTAACCAAATAACTAACCAAATATCCAACCGTCACGTAACTAATTACCTAACCAAATAACTAACCAAATATCCAACCGTCACGTAACTAATTACCTAACCAAATAACTAACCAAATATCCAACCGTCACGTAACTAATTACCTAACCAAATAACTAAATAAATATCCAATCGTCACGTAACTAATTACCTAACCAAATAACTAACCAAATATCCAACCGTCACGTAACTAATTACCTAACCAAATAACTAACCAAATATCTAACCAAGAACTAACAAGCCAACAAAATGACAGAGCAACAAAACAATTATCTACTAAGTAATTAGCTAAATAACAAACCACACGGCTAACCGAATAACTAACCAACCAACTAACTAACCAAGTAACCAACTAACTATCCAAATAATTAACCAAATAATTACCCAACCAAATAGCTAACCAAATAATTAACGAAATGACTAACCACCAGCCAAATCACTAACCACCAACCAAATAAATAATTAAATATCTAACCAAGAACTAACCAAAAAACAAAACAAAAGTAACCAACTAACTACCAAGCCAACCAAATAACTAATCAAATATCTGACCTAATAACTAGCTAACCAACTACTCTCATAAAGCCTAATAATTTGAATAATTGAGTCACTTTCAGAAAATCTAATAATTTGAATCATTTTGTCACTTTCAGAAAATCTAATAATTTGAATCATTTAGTCACTTTCAGAAAATCTAATAATTTGAATCATTTTGTCACTTTCAGAAAATCTAATAATTTGAATCATTTAGTCACTTTCAGAAAATCTAATAATTTGAATCATTTAGTCACTTTCAGAAAATCTAATAATTTGAATTATTTAGTCACTTTCAGAAAATCTAATAATTTGAATCATTTTGTCACTTTCAGAAAATCTAATAATTTGAATCATTTAGTCACTTTCAGAAAATCTAATAATTTGAATCATTTAGTCACTTTCAGAAAAATCTAATAATTTGAACGATTTCCTTTGGACCTCTTAAAGACTCATGTTTAGCATCACTCAGCTGCGGACATAAAGCGTAATAGGAAAATGAATTGTCAAAAGTGCAAACAGTTTAACATAATGCTCTAAAGAGAATGATAAATATTTATCTTCTGTTCTTCTGCCCCACATACAAATGACTCCATGCACGCATCCACTTTTGAAATTAAAAGATAAACATTTGAATTCCAGCTGGTCTTTTATGACGAATCCCTACCGCTAAAGTGTTTGTTAATGCTTCTTACCTTACAGATTCTTCCCCTCGCCGAGTGGTGGGAGCACTTGGCCAATGTTATCGCAAATATAGTGCTCTAGCTCTTCTGTTTGCCCTCGATGGCTCCTCGTTAATTCACTGTTATTAGTTCTTGTAGATTATCATCTGCATTGGCTATTCAACTCGTGTGGAGTGTTTCATAACTTGTACTTTCTGGTTATGTAGTGGGAAACTAGAAACTGCATTTATTAGTTAGGGAAGGGAGTAAGTGTGTGAAAGTGTGAGGGAGAGAAAAGGAAGGGAGAGAGAAAGGGGAGTAAATGAGGGTTGAGGGCGAGAGAGAAAGAGAGTGAACGCGTGAAATAGAGAGAGAGAGAGGGATTGTGGGAGTGGGTGTGCGAGAATGTGTTAGAGGAGAGAGAGACTGAGAGAGTGATGGAGTGAAAGAAAGAGTGAATGACAGATTAAGTGTGTGAGTATTGAAAGAATGAGTGAGGGATTGAGTGAGTGAGTGAGTGAGTGAGTGAGTGAGTGAGTGAGTGAGTGAGTGAGTGAGAGTGACATGGGATTGAAAGATTGAGTAAGTGAGGGAGCAAGAGAGAGAAAGGGATAGTGTTAAGTGAGTGAGCAAGAGAGAGTTAGCGAGAGAGGATTAAGTGAGTGAGCAGGAGAGTGAAAGAGAGTGTTAACGAGAGAGCGTGTAAGTGAGTGAGCAGGAGAGAGAAAGAGAGAGAGAGAGTTAACGAGAGAGAGAGAGAGAGAGAGAGAGAGAATCAGTCAGATAGTCTATCCATCTTTAGTTCACTTGAAGTATTGTCTATATCTGCAGTGTCGTTTCGAGCATACATTTGACAGTTTTTTTTTTAATTCATGCAGAGGCCCATATAGTTTTGTCTGTAGTGTTGTATCTATGGGCCAATGAATTTTTCTTCAGCCTGCTATATTCAGTGCAGTCCTGACATTCAGCAGACTGGGGCACCTGTCCACATGTACATGTAGTTGAGGTGCCGATCATGAATGTTGTATACATGTGACTGTGTAGTCGATTGTGTCCAGTTCTGAGGCGTATAATGATAACTTGTTCTCATCTATTGATATTATGAAAGGTATCTTGATTTGGGGTTTATGGGCTTGTGATTGATTTGATTATTTGTTTCTTCTGATGGTAGGTAAAAATGGTGCATCTGGTTGTGTGCACGTTGAATCAGACATTGAATGAGAGAGTGAGTGAGTGAGTAAGTGAGTGAGTTATTGAGTATGTGAGTGAGTGAGTAAGCGAGAGAATGAGCGAGATAGAGAGTATGCATGAGAATCAGTCAGACAGTGAATGAACGAATGAATGAGAGAGTGAGTGAGCGAGTGAGAGTGAGCGAGAGTGAGTGAGAGTGAGTGAGAGAGAGTTAGCGAGAAACAGTTAGAGAGAGAGAGAGAGAGTTAGCGAGAAACAGTTAGAGAGAGAGAGAGAGTTAGCGAGAAACAGTTAGAGAGAGAGAGAGAGTTAGCGAGAAACAGTTAGAGAGAGAGAGAGAGAGTTAGCGAGAAACAGTTAGAGAGAGAGAGAGAGAGAGAGTTAGCGAGAAACAGTTAGAGAGAGAGAGAGAGAGAGTTAGCGAGAAAGAGTTAGCGAGACAGAGAATTAGCGAGAGAGAGAGAGTGAACGAGAGAGAGTGATGAGAGAGTGAGTGAGCGAGACAGAGAGAGGGTGAACGAGAGAGAGTGATGAGCGAGTGAGTGAGCGAGACAGAGAGAGAGTGAACGAGAGAGAGTGATGAGAGAGTGAGTGAGCGAGACAGAGAGAGTTGACAATAAGTGATGATGCATAGAGAACTAACTTATAATATCCCGTGACCCAGAGCTCAGCCAAAATTAACCACAACCAGTTAAACCAGATATGCCCATACTACAACTTCTTGTGATGATCCCGACTAACTTCGAACATTTCAAGTTTAAAAGGCAAACCCGGTCCTAAATATTGCTTACGCAAGTTGAATACTCTAGATCGCATGTCGGAGTTAAATAAAGTGTTGTAAAATGCAAAAAGCATAGTCGGACGCCATTTTGAAAGTGAACAAAGACGCAGAAACAAACATTTTTAAAGGTCTGTTTAAATTTAACGTTTTTTCTTCTGTCCTGTTTTTATCTTTTCCGAGAAACCTACACTTCCTGCATCCCAGTTTGCCTTTGAACAGCGACTAGAAGTTTCCCTAATTATTATTTTGACATTGAAGTTATGTTAATCGTTTTATTTTTAAACCGTTCTCGTTTATTTAAATACATTTTATGATAAGTATGGAGAATATAAAACATTAAACGCTACGATGAACATGTGGCACAATACCAGCAGTAAAAGTAAAAGTACTGAAGGCCTGTATTTTCACTAAACAACGTAAGGTTGTGAATCATGGACAGTCTCGGAAACAGGAAGGAAGAAATTCTATCCATTGGAAAGAAAATGTTACAAAAAAATCCTTAAGATACTTTGGATAATGAAAAAGAGCAATGAAGACATATTAAAAAATGTAAACATTAAAAAGAACTTGCTTATAAACAATATTCTGCAGAGGAAATTAAAATACTATGGTCACGTCAACAGACACAGCGAGCTGGAAAGAAAAATAATCGGAGGCATGGTTCCGGGGCGTCGAATCAGGGGCAGATCAAGAAGGTGGTATCAAGATATCAAGGAGACCTTGAACATGACAACAGAAGAAGAGGAAGATCTGACTAGAGACAGGGCTGTGGTGAATGCAACGTTCTGAAAGGACATGCGGCCTGATGATCATGATAGAGAGTATGTTGAGGCCTGGGTGGCCGAGTGGTTAGTATGCTTTATTTTTAATGAGAAAAATCCGGGTTCGATTTTCAGAGTGGCGAATTTTGTTCGGACCGACAAAGCTCTGAGTTTCACCCAGTATGAGTCTATCTGTCTATTGACCTTTCGAGCCGTTGCCGGCCCATAGGGCGTAGACCAAGATACATCTTCTCATATCTGAATTTTTGTTCTAGCAGTTTTCTTTTAAAGATATTTTATCAAATCTCGCCATTTGTCTCTGTTCTGTGCAAGCAGCTCTATCTCATTGAGGGAGCCGAATCCTGCTGCTCTTGCCTCTCTCATCAATGTTCTTCTCAGTGTCTCCCTGGGTCTTCCTCTTTTTCTCTTACCTGTTGTTTCCCATATGAGGGCTTGCTTTGCTATTCAGTTATTACCTCTTCTCATCACATGTCCAACATGTGACCATCGTCTCTTCTTTATTACTGAAGATATTAGTGGTTGATTGGCGATTTCTCTAATTTCCTCGTTTGTTTTGTATTCGTCCCACGCTATACCAAGTATTTTCCTTAGACATTTATTTTCGAATGCGTTCAACTTTGTTTCTATATCTCTTGATGTTTTCCAGCTTTCACACGCATACGTAAGGGTTGATAGTACATTTGATTTGTATGAGTATGAGTACAAGCAATTTAAAAAAAAATAAGGGTAGTTTTATTCTTTGGTCCGATATGTCCTATAAATAGTAGGTCTTATATTTATACACATCCATACCTTTGTTTCATAGATTATAGCAAAACATTTGACAAAGTAAAGCACAAAGAAATAATCACAATTTTAGAAAGCATAAACGTAGACCAGCAAAGTTCTAAAAATAATAAAGAACACGTACTGGCAATAAACAGCGGTCATAAGAACTGGAAATCAATTGCGAATGTTTCAACAAATAAAACACCCAAGTCTGTGTGCTGTCACCAGATTTATTTAATATGTATAGTGAGATTATTTTAAGATCCATACGTGGCATGCCTGGAATAACAATTGGAGGTCATAATATAAATAATCTAAGGTATGCTGATGATACAGTCTTAATCGCTAAGAGTGAAAATGCATAAGAAATGTTAGACATTATAGTGAAGGGAAGCGAAAGTAAAGAACTAAGTCTTAATAGCAAAAAAAAAAAAAAAAAAGAAGTAATGGTAGCAACAAATAAAAAGACATCACCTCAATGCACAATAAAGACAAATGGAACAATATTATACCAAGTAAATGTATTTAAATATCTGGGAACAGTGTTAACCTCAGATGGTAGATGTCCACCAGAGGTGAGATGCAGAATGGCTCATGCAAGAGCAGCTTTCCAAAAAACGAAAAAGATACTGTGCAATTCATTTTTGATAATAGAAACAAGAAAAAGAGTTCTTAAATGTTATGTAGAGCCAGTCTTAACATACGAATGTTAATCATGGACAATAGGGCGACAGTCAGGAAAATTACTGGAGGCTGTAGAAATGTGGTTTTACAGAAGAATGTTGAAAATGCCACGGACAGCTAAGAAGAGCAATGAAAACGTTCTGAAAGAGACCAAAGCAAAAAGAGAGCTAATTTCCAACGTTAGGAAGAAACAATCATCATTTCTTGGTCATTAAAAAGGAAGGAAACAGCTGAATATATTGTGATATACAGAAACAATTGGAGGATGAAGAGATAGAGGGGAGCGAAGAGAATAGATACCAGACAGCTTAAGAGATTGGTTTGGCAAAAGGTCAACAACAGAAATGATAAATAACTGCCGAGATCAAAAGTTGTGGAAATACTTAATCACCTACACCAGCATGTATGTTACTTGATGATGATGATGATGATGATGATGATGATGGTGATGGTGATGATGATGATGATGATGATGATGATGATGATGATGATGATGATGATGATGATGATGATGATGATGCTGATGATGTGTGTATTGCCAACCTTGTGATGGGGTAAATGCGATGAAGGTAAATGAACATTTATGTTTCTAGAGCGGATACTTAGTGAAGCTCTTTGATATTACGGAATTCGTGCACTATGCTGATATGTACACGTTCAGAGTCGTCAATGATGAGGAAGACATTCTCAAAGACATCAGTGATGAGGAAGACATTCTGAAAGGCATCAGTGATGAGGAAGACATTCTCAAAGACATCAGTGATGAGGAAGACATTCTCAAAGACATCAGTGATGAGGAAGACATTCTCAAAGACATCAGTGATGAGGAAGACATTCTCAAGGACAACAGTGATGAGGAAGACATTCTCAAAGACATCAGTGATGAGGAAGACATTCTCAAAGACATCAGTGATGAGGAAGACATTATCAAAGACGTCAGTGATGAGGAAGACATTCTCAAATACATCAGTGATGAGGAAGACATTCTCAAAGACATCAGTGATGAGGAAAACAATCTCAAAGACATCAGTGATGAGGAAGACATTCTCATAGACATCAGTGATGAGGAAGACATTCTCAAAGACATCAGTGATGAGGAAGACATTCTCAAAGACATCAGTGATGAGGAAGTCATTCTCAAAGACATCAGTGATGAGGAAGACATTCTCAAAGACATCAGTGATGAGGAAGACATTCTCAAAGACTTCAGTGATGAGGAAGACAATCTCAAAGACATCAGTGATGAGGAAGACATTCTCAAAGACATCAG
>JAVIAB010000041.1:40568280-40633280 GCA_032433765.1 Megaustenia siamemsis | reverse complement strand
AAAATTGGTTCGTTCAAACAAGCAAAATGCTGATGAAATGGTTAGACTACCTTGACCAAGAGAAACGAAGATATTAACAATTCTGAGCAGTGAAGAGAATTGACTTAACAACAAATTAAGTCAAAATTCTACGGGGTATGGTGACAGCTTTACAAGGAAGGAACACAACACAATACTGACGTTTCGGCTTGTGGCCTTCTTCAGAATACTGGGAAAACGACAACAAACAGTGAAGCACAATTATCTATAACTGCATGTTGGATGATCAAGAGAATGGAGAGGTGGACAGACAGAGGGCATACAGTATTGTGTTGTGTTCCTTCCTTGTAAAGCTGTCACCATACCTTGGAGTGTTTATCACACCCCACTATATATCTATCTATTGTCCTTTCGAGCCAAAGATGGCACATCGGGCAGAACCACAATCTCAAAAAACAGAAACCTTGCGTGCCAAAGTGGCACATATTGCAGAGATCACTGCTCTAAAATATATGGCGCTGTTTCCATAACAATACTTTTAACAATGACAGCTTGTCAAGCCATCGATCAAACTCCTTAGTCGCCTCTTACGACATGCCTGAAAAGTCACAGTGTCACTATTTTTTACTTCCCTCATATTGAGGCCCCAGTAACACACAGGACCATACCCCACCACTGGCTCTAAAATTCTACGGCTTCGTCAAGAAATTTAACGGACTGGAAAGAAGACTATCAGAAAGTGTGGTTCCTGTGTGCTGAGGTAGGGCTGACCAGGAAGAAGGTGGTGTCAGGGCATCAAAGAGACCATAAACATTGTAAGAGAGGAAGTGGAACACCTGTCTAGAGTGAGCGGTTCTTTCCTGCCGGCTTTGATGAGAGCAAATTGCTGCAATGTCATGCAACTAGATGATGATGTGCTTGATTTGGAAGTTTCCGCGTTTTCCCCGTAATTGATGTTGAAGAGTTAAAAAACTGGTCATTTTTGGGAGGGAATTTCAGGGAAAAGTGATGGGGGGAGTAGGATAAATGAGTGGACACCTGACACGTCTGTCATGCTTGAGCAGCTTATTAACCTGTGATCACTAGCGTGACTTTTGTGCTTCGGCTGCTCAGCTTGCGGGTGTGGTTAGCTATGACAGATTCGTCTCACGTGACCCACATTTAAAATGATTGTCTGGAGGCGAAGGCACGCCTCCCAGCACCAGAGCTGGTAGTTGTCAGCGACCCACAACTGATGGCTTGCACCAGGATCGGTGAACCAAAATCATCCAAATCCTGCTCCACCTCTCCGCGGTGCCTCCAGTAACAGACTAACCTGTCTAGTCTGGCCAAGCGTGCAGGGATCGAAGAGGGAAGACAACCCGGTACTCAAGAATGTCGTGCTGAAGTCGGATGTGTTGGGACGAAAGGCGCAAATATCACAATTATACTGCAAACTACAACACAACGCAGACACGCCCACTACGTCCTTGTAAGGGCTGATGATGAAGAGGAATATTCTAGTTTACCATGATACTCTAGAATACTTTAGTCATCGGGCGAAAGCAAGCAACCAACCAACCAACCAAATGATTGCCTAGATGCTAGAGCTTCCTTGTTTAACCTCTGACCCTACTGTTTGTTGACAAAGTGCTGATGCTCGCTGCTACTTCCTTCCATCTCTTTATCAGCCTGAAGTGCTGGGGTTAGAATGAAGAACTTAGCACCATACGGGGCCTCTGTAGCCGAGTTGGGAAAACCACCCGACTGGACTACCTACCTTCGGACAACCCGTGTTCGCTTCCCGCTGGGAGCAGTGTGAATTGTACTCGTGGTTGGAAAAAAAAATACCCCCACGGTCGACCCAGCTGTTGGTAGAAATGGGCACCAGGGTATTACCCTGGGAAGGTGAGGAATGTCGCCTCGCATCGTGAGTTTCGATGCTTGAAGCGACACTATACCATCTCCGAACACTTCTGGATAGGCGCCGAGCACTATGGGTGGAAACTCGCGTCCTGAGACGCCGGTTCAAGTCTCGTACTTTACCTTTACTTTGCACCAAATCTAGAATTGTCAATAACTACCTAATTGAGAGAGATAGAGAGATCTCTGCTAGAATAGACATGTCAGCCCAGACATGCGATAGAAACGCGTTCAACAAGTCTCCATCTCTGTACCAAGCTTAGATTTAAAAGTTAAATGTGCGATCCATATTTCTATATGTAGCAGAAAAGTGGTGGTTGAACCGTGAAATAGAAAGCCGACTTAGAGGATTTGAAGGTCGTTGTTTTAAGAACATTCTAAACATCGGTTGGGATCAACACATTACAAAACAAAGAGGTCGCTAGAAGATCAGGCATTAACAAGATCAATGAAGAAGTGACAAGAAGATCAGGCATTAACAAGATCAATGAAGAAGTGACAAGAAGATCAGGCATTAACAAGATCAATGAAGAAGTGACAAGAAGATCAGGCATTAACAAGATCAATGAAGAAGTGACAAGAAGGCGTTGGAAATGGCTAAGCCATTCTCTACGAATGGACAAAAAGCCAGGCATCCGCACCTACCATAAATATGGGCACATATAGCAAACGAAGAAAAGACAGGCTATTGGGGACATATCGAAGAACATGTTGAATTAATAGTCGCTGGCAGGTCTTGGCGAGAGTTGTCCTTGGGTGGAAATCTCTAAGATCACCTACGCTCCGACAGGAGTTCAGAGAACTACGAAGAAGGCTTTATTCAGCATTTACTAAGGAATCAAGAAAGCCTTAGTCCCACACGCAGGCTCTAACAGTTTGTATCCTGCTTTGACCCTACTTTGGTTAGTGAACTGGACTACTAGGCTATATAGCTGAGCTGGCGTTGATGGCGGTCAACCAATGGATCAGGCAGACGTCATTAATGCCCTTTGAGATACGGTAAGGACACGATACTTCGGCAACCATGAGTCCTCGCCTTCCATTGGATAAAGGAGATAGGAGTAAACAGGGCACATGCAGAAACGAGATGTTTAGTGGACGCATAGGAGGACCTATCAATCAACACAGAGCTGAAGTCCTCATTCGCTGGATCCTGCGGGACATGCCGAGATGGGGATCTGAGCACCTATGCAAATTGTCTAAGTTCAATGATAATAACCCACACACAACTCAATAAGAAGTAAAGCAAAAACCCCAAATCCGAGGTGAAATGAAGCGAAAATGGGAAGGTTCTCTCACTTCGGTGACGGTAACTCGTGAACCCAACCGTGTACGTTTCTGGTTGATGTTTAGTAGGCTGCTCACAAAGCGTAGGTTACACGTTAACTACCTCCCGCATAAATAATTGCAGCATCTCTGCGGTGGTTTCTCTATCGAGACACCACTTATGTATCTCAGTCCTTGGTTCCATAGAGTCCCAGACGAGTGGTTTCATCACGAAACGTCTGAACATCGCAAGCCTCGAGCCGTTAGGGAATTATGTTGATCAACTGTTCGTTGGTGTCGGTGACAGTTGGTGGTCGGTGACAGTTGGTGGTCGGTGGCAGTTGGTGGTCGGTGACAGTTGGTGGTCGGTGACAGTTGGTGGTCGGTGACAGTTGGTGGTTGGTGACAGTTGGTGGTCGGTGACAGTTGGTGGTCGGTGACAGTTGGTGGTCGGTGACAGTTGGTGGTTGGTGACAGTTGGTGGTTGGTGACAGTTGGTGGTCGGTGACAGTTGGTGGTCGGTGGCAGTTGGTGGTTGGTGACAGTTGGTGGTCGGTGACAGTTGGTGGTTGGTGACAGTTGGTGGTCGGTGACAGTTGGTGGTCGGTGACAGTTGGTGGTTGGTGACAGTTGGTGGTCGGTGACAGTTGGTGGTTGGTGACAGTTGGTGGTCGGTGACAGTTGGTGGTCGGTGACAGTTGGTGGTCGGTGACAGTTGGTGGTTGGTGACAGTTGGTGGTCGGTGACAGTTGGTGGTCGGTGACAGTTGGTGGTCGGTGGCAGTTGGTGGTCGTTTTATAAACCTTCGGCACATGATTTTTCAGGAAACAGCGTGAGAGATAATATAAGAAATGAAATATATGACAGGAAACAGACTGAGAGATAAAATCAGAAATAAAATATGTGACAGGAAATCGCCTGAGAGATACGATCAGAAATGAAATATGTTACGGAGAAACAGACTGAGAGATACTATCAGAAATGAAATATGTGACAGGAAACAGCCTGAGAGATAATATCAGACATGAAATATGTGACAGGAAACAGCCTGAGAAATAATATCAGAAATGAAATATGTGACAGGAAACAACCTGAGATGAAGATCAGAAATGAAATATGTGACAGGAAACAACCTGAGAGATAAGATCAGAAATGAAATATGTGACAGGAAACAGCCTGAGAGATAAGATCAGAAATGAAATGTTACGAAAAAGACTAGGGACGCAACCAGATATTTATTACATCAAGTGACAAGAGATCACGTGGTTCAGACATGTGATAAGATATAAAGAACTAAACATAACTACAGCGAGCTACCAACAAACGATACGAGAACACCAGACCAAGAGGCCGACAAAGAAACAGGTGAATAAAATAGTAAATAGAAACTCTCGTAGGTTTAACAGTCAAAGAAGCCAATAGAAGAGCATGAAACCACGAACCATTATCTCACCTCGACGCTGATAGGCAAATGAGAAAGACAAGAAAGACTGCAGTATTTTGTTAATATTCAAAGGAAGACGTTATATTAAATACTAACGTAGAGCGTTTGTTTTCGTTGTCCTTGAAATCTGAAAAAGGCCCCTGGCCGAAACGTCAGTATTGTGTTGTGTTCCTCCCTTGTGAAGCTGTCCTCATACCTTGGAGTGTTCTACACTCCTCAGCACTGGCCTCTTGCTACCAGCTTCACCGCAGCACCGCAATTATTTGCCTGTTCCCAGCGTGTTATTTGATGGGCGGGAGGAGGGGAAAAGGTGTCGCTCATCGGATAACATGGGACACATTAAAACCACGGCAAGGTCAAACAAATATACTTTCATTTCTTTATTTTGTTTTATTGTGGTTGTAATCTCGAACATATCCCCATCGTTATGACTGCCCTTGGCTTTCGATATATTTTTGTTTTTTTTTCGTTCCCCAGTTTTCACCTCGGGAGCCGCGATAGCTCAGTGGTTAGTGAACTGGACTACAAAGGACAAGAGGTAGGGTTCGATCCCAACCGACGACTTCCGGGTGCACCCAGCCTTTAATGGCTACCTGATTTTTTTTCAGGAAAGTGAAGCGGCACGGGCGTAATACCGACCACATTATCCCAAAAATCATGTGCCGAAGGTCTGTAAAATTTATGGTCACTAACACCATATTCCCTATACGCCACTTGGCGTGACGGGGGTACTTTACTTTTTTTTTTTTTTTTTTAGTTTTCACCTCCGGCGAAGTTCTTAGAAACTAGGAACTGAATTTTGCGCGTTAGTTCGTTTTTCCCTGCCGTGTGCACAGGGGTCCCTCGCCACACATGCAGACAACTCCGCCTCCGGAGGTACTCATATTTTTCCCATCAATGAGTAATTGACGTTTCAAGCCGAGCCTCGCTGCTGAGACCAGGGGTGGTTGCCGGAGCAGAGGAGCACTCACAAATAAAAATCCCAACTGGTGCAGTCGGGATTTGAGCTCACAACCTCTCTGTCTTGTGACCGGTGTCTTGCCTCAAGACCAACCAGTCCGCTGCTTAGTACTCCCCCGACACACCCCAGACGTTTAATCAAAACTACAAAGATCATTTGTCTTCTTTAAGAAACAAATTATTGCAGACTCAATGCTGTAGATGATTGGAAAATATCATAGCCCAAACATTATTGCGTCCCTTCAACAGTATGTTCGGTAATGTTATATAAAGCCGTGTATTTAACTTATATTTGAATAGCAACAATTTTTAATGTTGAAGAATTTTGTAGAC
Source organism: Megaustenia siamemsis (assembly GCA_032433765.1). Classification (NCBI taxonomy): domain Eukaryota; kingdom Metazoa; phylum Mollusca; class Gastropoda; order Stylommatophora; family Ariophantidae; genus Megaustenia; species Megaustenia siamemsis. The sequence continues at coordinate 40,627,396 of JAVIAB010000041.1, read as the reverse complement.
AGCATGTTATAGCTTGTTATATGTGATAAATTACAATCTGAACTTAGATTGCTACCCAGTTCAAGCCAGAAATATACGAGTAACTCAGAGGTGAGTGCAGAGTTACTATGAGCAATCCGACCGTTACCTTTTTATTTCTTCTACTTTTCTTCCTCATTTGCCTTTCGGCGTCTAGGAGCGATATAATTGAAGGTCTTTATCTCTTATGTTGGTCTCTGCTGCTGTTATGTTTACTAGTGTTTCTTATATTCCATCAATCATCTTTTTCGTGGTTGGCCCTTGAGTTTGGTGTTCTCGTAGCGTTTAGTGAAAAGGCTTACATTCAAAACTTACATAATGTATGTTAGCCAACCCACGGAGAGAGGAAATTAACGAGCTTCTATTTGCAGACGATCATGCAGTAATGCATGGACAAATAGAAGACATACAAGAAGACTTAAATAGACCTACAGCAAACTTTGTATTTAGTAAACTGAAAAAAACATGGAATTATTTTTGTAACGCATACAACACCAGGACTAAAGAAGAAGCTTCTTGAATTACGAAAAACCTGAGCAACATCAATAACAACAGCAATACCGCAGAACTAGGGAAGATAATAGCAACAAGATTAATCACTAGCGCTCCCTATCTCCAGATAATTTAGTTGAGTGCTACGACGGCACAGCTCTCAAACCTCATAGAATATTCGATTTTCGTACAAAATTGTTGGCTGTGGTGGGTGTAGAGTTTATTACTTCAATTTTACTTCCTTACCTTTTCGAGTGAGTCTCTCTCACTTACCCTCGAAGCGCGCTCATTGTCTGTAATCAAAATATTGACTCGCGCCCATCAAAGCGCAGCACCAATTCTTGGAACTTTTTCGCGAGTCGACGTGGTTTTCAAAAGCTCGACCCGAGGAAGACTCGAGTAGACATCTGGATGGCAAGTCTTGAGAAAATAATTATCACACATGAGTGAAGACAGGTGGAATGATTCTGCCCTATGAGACGTAATAAATAGAGAAAGGGAGAGTAAGAGAGAGAAGAGAAGAGGGAATTGAGCGATTTTAACTAGCCAGTTTGTGATGAGACGAGCATCATAGAAGTGCATCAAATTTAACGTTTTTGATAATAATGAATGGTTATCAGGTTAAGCAAGGGAAAGGGTGGGGGGAAGGGTGCGTTTAGGGTGGAATAGTTTATTTGAGGGCCCAGGTATAAAGTACCTTGCGTGTTCTTAGATAGAGAGGCATTCTTAGTAAATGGAGAGACTGGAGAAGTGATTGCTCTCGTGAAATGTTTTCTTAAAATTGAGAAGTGAGAGTACTTCTTTAGTCTGTGCTTGGAAACGTTTGAAAGTGATGACATAAGACGTAGGTAGACTACTGCAGGTAGGTACAGGGATAGGTAAAGACTATATTTAATTGGTTGAATGTCAGTATATGAGGTGTGGCAGGATGGATGTCTTGTTTTATTTTTATTTTATTTTTGTTTGTTCCTGCTGAAGGCCTATTGTGCCGAAACGTCGTTTAATCTGTGTCGTCCACTAATCACGTAAAGCTTCTAACATACCATTTTTTTCTATTTTTTAATTGTTATCTTAACCAAGACACATCCACTTCCAGTAACGGTTGGACCAAAACATGGTTTTTTTTTTTCAATCTGGGAGTAAAATTATCATTCAGATCAGAACACCTCATGACGACTGCACTGGGCGTGCTGATTTTAATTTTCAATCTTATAATCGCCAGTGGTATACCAAAACAAATAAAGGTCTTAATGATAGATAGAAGTCATGTACTGAGGTGGTATACCACAACAAATAAAGGTCTTAATGATAGATAGAAGTCATGTACTGAGGTGGTATACCACAACAAATAAAGGTCTTAATGATAGATAGAAGTCATGCACTGAGGTGGTATACCACAACAAATAAAGGTCTTAATGATAGATAGAATTCATGTACTGAGGTGGTATACCACAACAAATAAAGATCTTAATGATAGATAGAAGTCATGTACTGAGGTGGTATACCACAACAAATAAAGATCTTAATGATAGAAGTCATGTACTAAGGCTGTATACCACAACAAATAAAGATCTTAATGATAGATAGAAGTCATGTACTGAGGTGGTATACCACAACAAATAAAGGTCTTAATGATACATAGAAGTCATGTACTAAGGCTGTATACCACAACAAATAAAGATCTTAATGATAGATAGAAGTCATGTACTAAGGCAGTATACCACAACAAATAAAGATCTTAATGATAGATAGAAGTCATGTACTGAGGTGGTATACCCCAACAAATAAAGGTCTTAATGATAGATAGAAGTCATGTACTGAGGTAGAAGATTAGATGACCTTTATGTAGCTTTGAACAACAAACTAGATGGTAAGTAGTCTTATCTCTCCCCTCACTTCCTCTTGTACCTGTTCCGGTGTCGAAGGAGATACAAAGTTGTGGTTCTCGCCCTTTTAGAGGCTTCAACCAGTGTCAGCTCATGCTGTGGCGTGGTTTCTTTGAAGTTGTCTGTCCAACTTACTCTGAGTCTGCATCTTGCTCTTCTCCCCTCTCATCTTTTAATATAAGCTTTGTACGGCGAGGAGTCACGTGGTGTCCGTTCTAGATGGGCAAACAAGATTATTTGTTGTTTCTGTATGTAGCTTCTGGTTGTCTCAATGTCTACACTTTCTCTTATATCATCATTTCTGATACTGATATCAAGCTATATACGCTGAAAATGACGTCACCAATCAAGTGTGAACATATAATAGTAGAAGTTGTCAGATTATATCTCAGTAGTTAATGGGTGAGAAAAAGATAAATTCACAAAAGAAATGGGAAAACAAAGAAATGGAAAAAAAACAAAGAAATGGGAAAAAAACCCAAAGAAACGGGGAAAAGCAAAGAAAGATGAATGTTTAGATCTTAATATTTTCGTGATACAGTCTCGGAGTCGGGGCCTGTCCTTCCCCATAAACTTGCTACTAGAGATCTTCTCTTTGTGTAGAGCGGTTAATGTGATATCAAACACATGGTCCATTAGTCATTGAAAATATGAGCACCATCATCTCACACTTTGGTTCGGGGCCCTATCACCTCACACCTTGGTTCAGACCCCATCACCGCATACCTTAGTTCGGGGTCCCATCACCTCACACCTTAGTTCGGGGCCCCATCACCTCACACCTTGGTTCAGGGCCCCATCACTGCACGCCTTAGTTGAAGGCATCACCACCGCATACCTTAGTTCGGGGCCCCATCACCGCACACCTCAGTTGAGGGCACCGTCAGCTCACATCTCAGTTGAGGGCACCATCACCTCACACCTCAGTTGAGGGCACCATCACATCACACCTTAGTTGAGGGCACCATCACCTCACACCTCAGTTGAGGGGACCATCACCTCACACCTTAGTTGAGGGCACCATCACTTCACAACTCAGTTGAAGGCACCATCATTTCACATCTTAGTTCGGGGCATCATCGCTGCACATCTCAGTTCGGGACACCATCAACTCAGAGGCTAGTTCAGGCCCCATCATCACACACCTTAGTTCGTGGCCCCATCACCTACAATTTAGTTAGGGGCACCTTTACCTCATGCCTTTGTTTGAGGCATCATCACCACACACCTTAGCTCGAGGCACCATCATCTCACACCTTAGATCGGGGCATAATCACCTCACACTTTATTTCGAGGCACCATCATCGCACACCTTAGTTCGGGGTAACATCACCCTACATTTGATTTCGGGGCAATATCACCTCATACCTTAGTTCGAGGCCCCATCACCTCACACTTTATTTCCAGGCACCATCACCACACACCTTAGCTCGGGGCACAATCACCTCACACCTTAGATCGGGCACCATCATCGCACACCTTATTGGTTATGGAAGGCCTCGGTATCACTGCAAACGAATTAAAATCCATAATTGCTCAACCGCCCGTGCCAGTGGAATCATCCGAATTACTAACACATCTCCCAAACAAAGAAAGGTAACTGTAGTCCCCATCGTAGCAGTCTCAGCACACGCCAAAAGACATAAGGCGAAACCACGCAGAAAGTGACCACAGCCAACTGTTCCCTGTCATACGATATCATCATTTATCGTAAACAAGCGGGATATCGAAACAGGATCAAAACGGATGAGGCACACAGCTCACGGTGTGCAAATAGCACTTAACTCAGTAGCTCCTGCAAAAAACCACACCTTAGTTCGGGGTAACATCACCTCACATTTTATTTCGGGGCACTATCGTCTCATACCTTAGTTCAGGGCACCATCACCTCACACCTTAGTTCAGGGCACCATCACCTCACACCTTAGTTCAGGGCACCATCACCTCACACCTTAGTTCAGGGCATAATCACCTCACACCTTAGTTCGAGGAACCATCACCGCACAGTTTTGTTAGGGCACCATCATAACACACCTTAGTTCAGGGCATAATCACCTCACACCTTAGTTCAGGGCATAATCACCTCACACCTTAGTTGGAGGAACCATCACCGCACACTGTACTTCACTTCAAGGGAGATCAACGAACTCAAAAGTTGTTAATGTAAACATTGATGTTTTTTAAAGACTGGCTTCTGATATGTGGAAGATTCATCATCATCTTTAAGTCTCCTCCTCGAAAGTTGGTTACTATGGAGCGCCATTACGCCCTGTCTCTTGCCTTGATGATACGGGTTATCATGGACTAACTTGTCCATCTTTTCATGTTACTCGTTCATGTTAATCTTGGTCTGCCTCTGTCTTATTTACCTTGTATTTTCCCTTCCAAGATCACTTTTAGTAGACTACTGTATCTTTTAATATGCTCAAAAAATGTAATTTGATTTGTTTGTGTTATGTTTAGTTGTTCTCTTTTCATTTGTAGCTGTTTTAAGCCTTCATCATTTTTTTTCTTTTCTTTCCATCCAATTATTCCTATTCTTCTATAAATCCACATTTCAAAGGCTTCTATTTACTGTTCTGCTATCTTGTCTAATGTCCATGTTTCTACATCATGCAGGAATATTGAGAAGATATTACATTTTGCTATTCTTAGTTTCAGCCCTGGTGTTATTTGTTTTGCTGCTAGTATATTTTTCACGGCACTAAAATGACCCAAGAAGTCAGTGTAAGATTATATTTAAAAAAAGATCAGTAAAAGAAGCTATAATAAAGTTGTCAGTGAGTCCTATAGCAACTTCTGTTTGTGGAAATGATAAAATGTCAGTGACGTCATTGTACTAAGTCTAAGCTTCATGAGGTGGGGTGGGCAGTTACCTTTCCTTCCCAGAGAATACCTTTGGCAACCATGATATAGTGGCAGGTTGGATCACGGGAGCATTTCAGGTGTAACAGTTGTTTCCCTCAACTGGCATTTAAACCCTCAGCCGTCAGAGCGGCAGACTAGTGCACTAACAACAAAGTCATCGGATTCTTATAATACAGTCAATATGTAATGAGCTCCGTCCCGCCAAGTGGCGTATAGGGAATATGGTGTTAGTGACCATCAATTTTAGTACGGCTGGGTGAACTCGGAAGCCGTTGATCGCGATCGAACCCGACCTCTTGTCGTTTGTAGTCCAGTTCACATTCTTATAATACGCAGTACATAAATAACAAACAGAGAAATAGTAACGCAATCAAGAAATGAAGAGTAGTTTAAAATGCGTAGTTTGAGAATTGATAATCAGCTCTCACGATATATCATCAAAGCAGTAAAATCATTCCTATTCTTTTGTTTATTTCAGTGATGGAAAATGTACAACTGAAATAAACAAAAGAATAGGAATGGCAAAAAGTAATTTTAATGTCATGAAGGACATACTAACATCAAAACAAATAACACCAGAGCTAAAACTAAGAATAGCAAAATGTTACATCTTCTCAATATTCCTATATGGTGCTGAAACATGGACATTAGACAAGAAAACAGAACAGAGAATTGAAGCCTTTGAAATGTGGATATATAGAAGAATAGGTAGAATTGGATGGAAGGAAAAGAAAACAAACGATGAAGTCTTAAAACAACTAAAAATGAAAAGAGAACTTCTCAACACAATTAGAACAAGACAAATGCGATTCTTGGGCCATGTTAAAAGACACAACAGCCTACTGAAAGTAATCCTGGAGGGGAAAATACAAGGTAAAAGAGGCAGAGGCAGACCAAGATTAACATGGACGAGTAACATCAAAAGATGGACAAATCAACCGATGACAACCTGCACCATCAAAGCAAGAGATAGAGCAAAATGGCGCTCCATGGTAGCCAACCTTCGTTGCGGAGACGGCACTCAATGATAATGAGTAAAATCATCGCTATATCTGTTTCACTGCACGTTCTAATAACAAATATAGAGACAGTAGTACTGACCATTCTCGTGGAGTGGGAACGCGAATAGATTACCTGTTAGTTGTAAAGGTGAAACACATAGAAGAAAGGATATATAATCGTAGAAGATGATCTAGGAGGCCCAACAACGTCTGAGCTGAAAGTAGTCAGTGACTCATAGCTGACCGCTTGCTTCAGGATGAGTAAACAATAATTGGTTAAGATGCTCCATCAACTTTGGACGATATACCTGGAAGTAGACAAATCAGTCCAGCAAATAGGAATTGTTGAAGAGTGAAGGCAATCAGTTCCAAAAAATTAGCAAATTAATTAAGTCGGATGTGATTGGCCGAAAAGTGCAGTTATTACAAACTTGTTGTAAACGAGATTTAACATTATTTCAAATACATGTATTTACGAAGAGAAGTAATTGTTGGATGAGTACAGAGAAGAAGAAGAAGAAGAAGAAGAAGAAGAAGAACGTTTTTGATTGAAAAATATAAACAAACAAATTAGAAACATAACAGTAATCTAACTTTATAGAACAAAATGGAAATGGAAATTAGATTAGAAATAGAGAACTAGATAATACATTCCTTTATTTTACCGGTAACTACTGTGTAATGAAATTTCCCTTTTCACATAACATGTCTAAAAGGGATTGATAGCTTCATTCTGTTGTGTAGTTTGGAGCCATTTCTTGTTTCTTTTTTGTTTAAGAATGTCCTTTTTTTCTGTCCAATGAACATTTTTCTTTGCGGAAAATCTCCGTTGATTATAGTGTTCTCTTTGTTGTTGACATATTTGTCATGTTTCACTCCCATCACATCAGGAATGGCTCTTTATAATTTGATGAACTCGCTATCTTTTCTGTTGTACAAAAATGGTTTTCTTTAGCTAAAAAGTTGATTTCAGCTGTACCTGTTTGTTTATTTCCTCTTGGTTGCAATTTGAGAAAATCTTGGTTGCAACTTGAGAAAATCTTAGTTACATCTTGAGAAAATCTTGGCTGCATCTTGAAAAAATCGTGGTTGCAACTTGAGAAAATCTTGATTGCAACTATTAAAAAATCTGTGTTGCATCTTGAGAAAATCTTGATTGCAACTATTAAAAAATCTGTGTTGCATCTTGAGAAAATCTTGATTGCAACTATTAAAAAATCTGTGTTGCATCTTGAGAAAATCTTGATTGCAACTATTAAAAAATCTGTGTTGCATCTTGAGAAAATCTTGATTGCAACTATTAAAAAATCTGTGTTGCATCTTGAGAAAACCTTGATTGCATATTGAGAAAATCTTGGTTGCAACCTGAGAAAATCTTATTGCATCTTGAAAAAAAAAATAAATCTCGGTTGCTGTTTTTATGTTTGGCTAAAACGTTCTGACCTTCCTGTCAGGAAAATTCCTGGAAGACATTCTGACAGTTTTGACGTTTCTTTACAAAAGTATAGCAAATCGACAAGGCCTAGAAGTAAGAGTGAAACACATATACTACGGAAGGATGTGAGCCGCTATTTTTTCAAGGAAAGAAAAATAGAGATAACGAGATAACAAAAAGGAAAACAGACGAGCAAGTTTGCATTCTTTAACGTCGTCTTGAAGGAGGCAGGTGCGAGAATTTGTAATAATCTAAGACAGAGCCGAGGCGTATTGAAGTTTGCACGGAGATTGATCAAGACATGCGTACTGTAAACGACCGGAGGGGCGATAGAAACACACATTCTAGCAGAGAAACAGAAAAATGAACAATCTTTACTTTTGCTTCTCTTGGGCAAGTTCTAATTACGTTTCCGTCTTTTTCTATACAGTTCTGATGAACATTTTTCATATTGTGCATCCTTCGCATTACTTTGTGATGTGATTACATTGTGTTTACCAATGCCAGTCCTGGACCCTAGATGCAAAACACCAAAAAATAAAAAAAACCTCTACTGAGATGAAGTGTGCTAGATGAATGACAGGAAACAGCCTGAGAGAGACAAGATCGGAAATGAAGAACTGAGGAAAAAAATGAGGAAAAGCCCCCCGCCATAGAATATATAAAAAAAAAACAAAAGATAAATTAGTTTGGCCACGTGACAAGGCAGAGTGATCAAAATACAACACAACGAGCCCTCAATACATGTTGCGAGAACACCAGACCCAAGGGCCGACCACGAAAAAGATGGATTGACAGAATATTAGAAGCTCTAGGAAACATAACAGCAGTAGAGGCAAAAAATGAACAAAAGACCGCAAATTATATCTCCCCTCGACGCTGAAAGGCAAATGAGGAAGAAAAGCAGAAGAATCATTACTTTGTGTTGTTATTTGAAACAAATTGACCGGTTTTCTTCATTCTTGTCATCTTCTTCCTCTAATTACTCAATATTTGTGTTTCCCTGTCTTCTGTTGCAACATTTACTACATTCATTGGGCGGTGACTGCAAATCGAAAGTCTCCTACCATGGAGTGCCATTTGACACTGTCCCTTGTTGTGCTAGTGCACGCTCTCTTTGTTTCATCTGCCCACATTTTGAAATGATCAGTCCATTTATATCTTATTCTGCCTCTGTTTCCTCTTCCTTGAACATCTGCCTGCAAGATGCTAAAGCAGAACATTGTCTCTCTTCATCATCATCATGTGCCATATTGGTTGACGTAGGCGATCATGTCTTTCTACAATCTTTTATCTACCGTGATTCGTATCAGCTCTGTTGTTGACTGTTTTCCATGCCATGACACCAAACTATCCAGTATTTTCTCTCTTTCTCGTTTCCGATCTCTCTTTCCCTGTATTTTGCCAGTTAGTGGTAACCAAGTATTCCAACTTTCCTCTTCTCTTGATGTGCCCGAAAAATTGTTTATTTCTAATGTTTCTTAGGGGTTCCCTTTTGTATAGTCCTCTTTGAGAATTTCCTCGTTGGTCTTTTAGCTGTCCAGGAAACTTTCAAAAATTCTTCTGAGAAATCCCATCTTGTCTGTCTTCACATGTCCGAAAAACTTCAGTTTGTTTTAAACAAAGTATGTTAAGTAGGTTTTGTTTTTCTTTATTTTCTTATGTTTCAAAACTTCACTGTTTGTCTTCTTTGCCCTCCACTAAATTCTCTCCATTTTACAATAATCTCCATATTATTATTGGTATTATTATCCAGCTGTATTTGCTTGTTCCAAATTGCTTTCTTCAGATCCTTCTGAAAGACAATAACTCAGCGCATATAATAAAAACATCGTGTTCGGCAGTAACACAACCCGGTATAATCGACGTTTCGAACATTATACCCTTTACAAGAACTGGAAAACCAAAACAGGCTCTGAAGGTAATATAAATAAACAAGAAGGCAGCTAAAACAGAAAATAAAGGAAACACGTTTAGTGTATTTCTAAATCTGGTTAGATAAAGTGCATTTGTTGCTCCAACTAAAACATGTGAACAATGGGGGTAACTGTGCTGCCTTATTTGGAGGGTGGGTTTTTCGTTGGTTGTGTTAATTAGCGAGTTCGCTTTGTTGCGAATTGCTGAATGTACAGGGATCCTCAAGTTGATTATTATGCAGTTGTTTCTTTATTTATTGCCAGTAATATAATATATTATTATCTATCGTCTCTGTTTTTTTACGTCTTGTTCAAATACCTTTTTCTGAGTGGATAAGATGATAGGAGTCCGTGAGTCATAGGTAATTTACTGCTGGCGTCAGTGATTTGTCACGAAGTATGAGTTCAGAACAAGTATACTAATGCTGATGGGTGACTTGTAGGCGACTGTGGCGTCATGGCCAGTCAATTAGAGGGTGACTTGTAGGCGACTGTGGCGTCATGGCCAGTCAATTAGAGGGTGACTTGTAGGCGACTGTGGCGTCATGGCCAGTCAATTAGAACTAATTGAAAGTGGGAGAATCAGCGAATCATAGCTGAATGTTGGAATTAGTTAGAATGACGTCAAGGCCCCGACTGAAAGCTGACTTAGCCGCATAACACCGCCCATAACACATAGCACCACAACACTGCCCAGAGCACATAACACCATTACACTGAACATAGCATATAACACCATCACACTGCCCATACCACATATCACCATAACACTGCCCATAGCACATAGCACTATAACACTGCTTATAGCAGCATTATCTGCCCATAGCACATAGCAAAATAACACTGTCCATAGTACATAGCACCATAACACTGCCCATTGCAAATAGCACCACAACACTGTCCATAACATATAGCACCTTAGCACTGCTAATTGCACATAGCACCATAATACTGCCCATAACACATAACACCATAGTACATAGTTGAAGCACTTTCAAAAATATGAAACGCAAAACTTGTTCACTACACGAGATATACCAACATTGCAAAGATGATATATATATGTTCGGAGTGGGTGTGTGTGTGGGTATGTTTCTGCTTGTCATAATTGGAAGCGCTCAGTTGCTGAGCCTTGTTTAGAGAATTGTTGATGACCAGAAACATCCGCTTCACAAGGTCACCGCCGATATCAAATATGCAATAATCAATTTCGAATCCGATATGGACTTCCGATCAATATGGCTGATAGAAGGAAGGTACCGTTGAGATACTGTTTGAAAAGTGTTTCTTGTTGCAGTTTCCTCATATTCCAAGTCAGGCTTGCTGCCGGAGCTACTGAGTTTAGTGCTCTGTGCACACCGTGAGCTGTGCTATTCATCCGGATGGTGTTTTTTATGTTCAGATTTCTTACGATGAATGATAATATCGTATGACGATGGGCAGTTCAGCTGCGTTCACTTTCGGTTCTGATACGCCTTTTGTCTTTTTACTTGTGCTGTGTTTGCTATGATGAGAACTGCAGCTGGCTTTCTTTGTTTGAATATTCGATGAGATGTTAATTCGGATGATTCCACTGGTACGGGCGGTTGTGGAATTATGAACTTTCATTCGTTTGTAGATATACCGGGGCCTTCGACTAACTATAACTATCAAGTGTGGAAATTATGGAAGGTAGAGATCGAGACCACCGAAATGAAATGTGTCAGAAGAATGACAGGAAACAGCTCAAGGGACAGAGTAAGAAACACTGACCTGAGGAAGAAACTCGAAATTGAACCAGCCATCGAATACATAAAGAAACAACAGATAAATTGGTTCGGCCACATAACAAGACAGAAAGAACTAACAATGACTCAAAGAGCCATAAACAAACGCTACGAAAACGCCAGATTAAGAGGAAGACCGAGAAAGAGAAGGATAAAGGGAATACTAGAGTCACTAGGGGGGATAACATCAGAAGAGGCCAACAGAAGAGCAAAGAATCGCAGATTGTTTCTCCCTCGACGCCAACGGCAATAGAGGATGGATAGAAGTAGAAGGAGAGATCGAGAAGACGATTCAGGAGGTTGAATGAATGGATGAATGAATCAAACAATCAATCAATCAATCAATCAATCAATCAAAACTGTTTTGACCTTTACCGAGCATATGCGACAGACATGGTCTCTCCACTCATCCCTCGTCTTGAACATCTCCTCTACCTATGTCCAGTCTAGACCATGTCTTTGATGGTTGACCGGGGAGGACACTCATTAACAGCCGAACTAGGATGTGTTGCTCTGGGTACACGGGTGTTCGTGGCAATGAGATCGGTGACTGGTTGGCAGAGTCTGCCACTGCGCTAGAGACCCTACACAGAATATCATTGTGCATGAGACCACCTCTTACAGGAAGACGACAACGAAGCTGAGGATAACCCACACGTCAAAGAAATGGTTGAACGTGGCGCCACGAAGCTTGAAAACGAGAAAGACAGTCTTAGCGAAAAAGAAAGTAACACGCTTAATCAGTGCAGGACAGGAACAATTAGTAGACGAACACTTCAATGGTTCCTGGAACGGTGGTGGAGCGGATACTGGATTCCCCGACTATGGTGATGCCAGACCGAACTAAAGCTGAAAACGCCAAGGGAAAGCATGGGTCGTCATATATGGGATGGTCAACGTTTCACTGCTTCAGAAAGTTTGGATAGAAGATGAAAGGTAAACACCGTTTCAGAAAATTTGGATAGATGATGAAAGGTAAACATCGTTTCAAAAAGTTTGGATAGAAAATAAAGAGAAACATCGTTTCAGAAAATTTGGCTAGAAGATTAAAAGGTAAACATCGTTTCAAAAGGTTTGGATAGAAGATGAAAGAGAAAAATCGTTTCAGAAAGTTTGGATACAATATGAAAGGTAAACACTGCATCAGAAAGTTTGGATACAATATGAAAGGTAAACACTGCTTCAGAAAGTTTGGATACAATATGAAAGGTAAACACTGCTTTAGAAAGTTTGGTTACAATATGAAAGGTAATCACTGCTTCAGAAAGTTTGGATACAATATGAAAGGTAAACACTGCTTTAGAAAGTTTGGATACAATATGAAATGTAAACACTGCTTCAGAATGTTTGGATACAATATGGAAGGTAAACACTGCTTCAGAAAGTTTGGATACAATATGAAAGGTAAACATCGTTTCAGAAAGTTTGGATACAATATGAACGGTAAACACTGCTTTAGAAAGTTTGGATACAATATGAAAGGTAAACACCCTGCTTCAGGAAGTCTGGATACAATATGAAACGTAAACATCGTTTCAGAAAGTTTGGATACAATATGAAACGTAAACATCGTTTCAGAAAGTTTGGATACAATATGAAACGTAAACATCGTTTCAGAAAGTTTGAATACAATATGAAAGGTAAACACTTTTTCAGAACGTTTGGATTCAAGGGGAAAGGTAAATAAAAAGTTTGAATCCAAGAGGAAGTAAAAATATTATCTCACAAAATTTACATCCACGAAGGAGAGCAATCACTATGTCAAAAGGATAAACTCACTATCCATCATGCACATACCCAAATATGAAAATATGACCACTTTTCTGTAAACTGTGATATAAAACAACACACGTCATTTCAAGACGAGAAATAAATGAGTGAAGAAATATCAATGCACCTGTCTGTTTAATTTAGTGTTAGCACGTGTGTCCTGACTTTATCTTTAGAACATAATATATGCCCAGTTTTTAATCTTTTGTGAATAACTTCAATTTTTATTTGCCTGTTTGCATTTTTAAAACAGCTGAACTCATTTTGTGTTTCTAAAAATCGATTTAAATAATCAGTTTTTAACTCACTTTGGCTTTATTTAAACTGATTTAGCATTAGCAAAACGAATAATGATCCATCATTTGTACTCTGCCAGAAATAATTAAACCGAGAAATAATTATTATAAATTCTTCCTCTGTCTTCTAGTCGACAGTTTCTCCTCTTTGAACCAACATAATCTCAAATCTAATCTCCCTTCCATCTTTTCGTGCCACCGTTTCTACAGCACTTTTTTTTTTTTAGAAACTATAATTAAAACAGCAATTTGCGCATATCAAATACGATTAATGACGTAACGTGCCAGCTGTGAGTTCCATTTTCCAAACAGCATGTCGTAGCTAAATGCGCTGAGAGGAAAGGCTTGTATGTCGCTGAATTCGTTGCCTTCACTAACAACTATCATCATTTTTGATTATTGTTTTTATTTTCTTCTCGCTGAGTTTTTTTTTTTAATCTAGTATGTGATTATTTAAACAAATATTATTATTTCAAACAATTATTTTTTTTAAAGTTATTATTTAACCACTTTTCTTTGTCTTTGTCTTTGTTTTTTTTTTTTGTGTGTTGCGCACGCTAGCTCTGTATCTCTAGCGAAGTTCCGGCAACATCACAATGTCCTTGTTTTCACACCGACTGCCGTGTAATCACGTGTCACTTGCAATAGTAAAGTAAAGAAAGTCAAGAGCCGCGTAGGGATTATTGTGTTCGTGACCATCATTTTTACATAATTCGGCACAGGATTTCTGGGGTATTGTGGTCGGTATTACGCCCGTGCCGCTTTACTTTCCCAGAAAAACCTAGTACCCATTTAAGGCTGGGTGAACCCGGAAGCTGTCGATCGGGATCGAACCAAACCTCTTGTCCTATGTAGTTCAGTTAACAAACCACTGAATTATCGCGGCTACCTTGTCCCTTGTCATACAGCGAGATATTGTCCGAGTTTAGAGTTTACAGTTTAGAGTTTAGAGGAGAACAGTCAACTTCTATCGTTGAGAGTTCTTGACGTTTTGGGTAGATCATTTCCTATCAATTTTCCCCTGGTGGTGATCATTTTTGGCATTTATTTTTGAGTTCCAACTGGCAAGGGTTCTTTAACGTGTGCAAAGTACACACGAGGCCTTATGTTTTTTTTTTTTTTTTAGTTATCCAAGAGGGCTGGACATCGAATCTCACTATCCAGAGACAGAGGAAGTTAAATCAGGAAGAAACCACAGACTAGAATAATTTCATTTTTACTGTGATCGGAATCAAACCAGGGACAATCTTGTCAGGCGCTGATGTCATACTTCTAGATTGGTTTGAGTTCACCCGATGACTGAAAGATCTCATCTTTTCGTCATCCGTCCTTACAAGGACGTTAAATGGGCGTGTCTGTCCACATCCGACTTCAGCGCGACATTTGTTAGTGCAGGGTTGGCTTCCCTCCTCCGTCCCTTCTCACTTGACCAGACTAGACAAGTTAGGCTGTTTCTGGAGGTACCACAGAGAGGTGGAGCAGGATGTGGATGGTTCTGGTTCACTGATCCTCCTGTCGCAAGCCATCAGCTGTGGGTCGCCGACAACTTCCAGCTTTGCTACTGTGAGGCGACTTTTCCTCCATCATACACCCAGACACTCAATCCACGCACCTTAGGCTTATGAAGGTTTTCCTTGTTGCAATTTCCTCATATTCCAAGTCCGGCTTGTTGCAGGAGCTACTGAGTTAGGTGCTCTGTGCACACCGTGAGCTGTGTGTTTCATCCGTTTTGATCATGTTTCGGTATTCCGATTGTTTACGATGAGTGATGATATCGTATGACAGGGAACAGTTGGCTGTGTTCACTTTCAGTTCGGTTTCGCCTTATGTCTTTTGGCGTGTGCTGAGACTGTTATAATGGGGACTACAGCTACCTTTCTTTATTTGGGAGATAAGATAGTAATTCGGATGATTCACTGGTACGGGCGGTTGAGCAATTATTGATTTTAATTCTTTTGCAGTGATACCGGGGCTTTCCATAACCGAAGAGCCAAACCAAAGAATTTTAGGCTTAATTTTCATCTGTTGAACATTTTCTTGATGAATACATGTATGTGGAAGCATATTTTAGAGCACACGTAGAGTTACTTTCAAATTGTACTGCTTCAATCACCCTTCAAATTGGTATAGCGTTAGTTAGTTACAGACAGAGATAGCATATAATGGTAAAGAGTAGCAAGAAAATTGGAGACATAAGAAAACAACAAGCAGAGCAAGTCAAGAAAAGGCGCAACAATAAAGACACAGCACAATCACTAACATTAGTCCAAGCATGCAACTACATATGTTGTGCACTGTGAGCGAGATTGTTGTTTTAAAATAGGACTATTAAATCAGAACAAACGCCCATGACGCTCTTGATTGACCTATGGCACATCGATTTATCATCAGAAATTGAATGCATTTTATTGGGTTATTATTATTATTATTATTATTATTAGTTGGTTTATTGGATCGTTGGTTGGTTTGTTAGTTCCGTCGTTAGTTCGTTAGTTGAGTTGTTCGTTAGCTTAATTGGTAAGTTATTTTGTTATTTAATTAGTAATTAGTTATTTAGTTAGTAGGCGAGTTAGATAGTAAGTAATTTAGTTAGTTTTGGTTAGTTTCTTAGTTAATTAGTTAGTTCCTTAGTTAATTAGTTAGTTCCTTAGTTAATTAGTTAGTTCCTTATTTAATTAGTTAGTTAGCACGTTGATTCTCTTTGTCCAAAAAAATTGTCCTGTTAAGTCTTGTATATCTTGTTCTCGAGACCATCTTTGAGCAATCTCTGTTACTTTTTCTATATAGAGTCTCCTTCGCTTACATTATTTTATTTTGCCACCGGCTGCCCTCATAAGTGGGAGTCTATTTTTTTGTCCATTTTGAACCCATGGACGATCTACTACCAGCGGATTTTTCCTGTCTAGCTTGACACATATTTTTGTTTGATTTCTTCTATTCTAGTTTCATTTGGTGTAGAACGTCTCTAGTTTGGTATCTTCCAATCTAGTATCGTTTGGTGTAAAGTCTATCTAGTTTATATTTAAGGGTGTTTGGATGATTTTATTTTCAAAGAAAATACTTCTCATCTACCACTAATTTCATCCCCTCATATTTCCTTTCTTTCTCCCCCACCCCTCTTTCCATCTCTAATTTCATTTACATCTTCGATCATTTTTATTTCCTACCCTTTCTATTTTCTTTCTCTCCCCTCCTCCCTTTTGCATTCCTTCCAGCTCTCAACCTCGTCACATCCCTTCCTTTTACATTCTTTCACTCCTTTCCACTTTTTACTTCTCTCCCTCCAACCTCGATATCCTTGCGACCGTGTAGCGGTGATTACATATTTTTTTCCTACTAAAAAAAAAAAAGCAATAACACCGCAATCAACCCATCACTTCATCATAAAACACAAATCTCAACGGAAAATATTCCAAAATTTCTTCAAGTTATTTTAATTTTTGGCTGCGTTTTTTTAAAGCGTGGTTTACTCACCTGCCTGCTGAACAAATCATTAATGTCCGTTTACGTTAAGTTATACATGTACAACGTTACATAACAGTGTCAAAGGATGTCTGGAAGACATAGAAAGAACAAAGAATTCCTTTATTCAAGTCAGATCTATAGTTTTATTTATTTCTGTTTGAAAAGTAGGACTCATGGTGAAAAGAGAAAGACGAATATTTAGTAATGTAGACTCGTTTTCTAGCATGTCTAGCACTTAGTGCAGCTAACTTCAGGTCAAAAGTATGACCTTGACTCTCTTTCCTTCAAGTATGACTTTGATTCTCCTTCCTTCAAGTATGACTTTGATTCTCCTTCCTTCAAGCATGGCTTTGACTCTCTTTACTTCAAGTATGGCTTTGATTCTCCTTCCTTCAAGTATGGCTTTGACTCCATTTCCTTCAAGTATGACTTTGATTCTCCTTCGTTCAAGTATGGCCTTGACTCTTTCCTTCAAGTATGACTTTGATTCTCCTTCCTTCAAGTATGACTTTGATTCTCCTTCCTTCAAGTATGACTTTGATTCTCCTTCCTTCAAGTATGACTTTGATTCTCCTTCCTTCAAGTATGACTTTGATTCTCCTTCCTTCAAGTATGAGTTTGACTCTCTTTCCTTCAAGTATGACTTTGATTTTCTTCTTTCAAGTATGGCCTTGACTCTCTTTCCTTCAAGTATGGCTTTGATTCTCCTTCCTTCAAGTATGACTTTGACTCTCTTTCCTTCAAGTATGACTTTGACTCTCTTTCCTTCAAGTATGACTTTGACTCTCTTTCCTTCAAGTATGACTTTGACTCTCTTTCCTTCAAGTATGACTTTGATTCTCCTTCCTTCAAGTATGACTTTGACTCTCTTTCCTTCAAGTATGACTTTGACTCTTTTTCCTTCAAGTATGGCTTTGATTCTCCTTCCTTCAAGTATGACTTTGACTCTCTTTCCTTCAAGTATGACTTTGACTCTCTTTCCTTCAAGTATGACTTTGATTCTCCTTCCTTCAAGTATGGCATTGACTCCCTTTCCTTCAAGTATGACTTTGACTCTCTTTCCTTCAAGTATGACTTTGATTCTTCTTTCCATCAAGTATGACTTTGATTCTCCTTCCTTCAAATATGGCTTTGACTCTCTTTCCTTCAAGTATGGCTTTGACTCTCTTTCCTTCAAGTATGACTTTGATTCTCCCCTTCAAATATGACTTTGATTCTCCTTCCTTCAAGTATGACTTTGACTCTCTTTCCTTCAAGTATGACTTTGATTCTCCTTCCTTCAAGTATGGCTTTGACTCTCTTTCCTTCAAGTATGGCTTTGATTCTCCTTCCTTCAAGTATGGCTTTGACTCTCCTTCCTTCAAGTATGACTTTGATTCTCCTTCCTTCAAGTATGGGTTTGATTCACCTTCCTTCAATTATGGCGTTGACTCTCTTTCCTTCAAGTATGGCTTTGACTCTCTTTCCTTCAAGTATGGCTTTGACTCTCTTTCCTTCAAGTATGGCTTTGACTCTCTTTCCTTCAAGTATGGCTTTGATTCTTCCTTTCAAGTATGGCTTTGACTCTCCTTCCTTCAAGTATGACTTTGATTCTCCCTTTCAAGTATGGCTTTGACTCTCCTTCCTTCAAGTATGGCTTTGATTCACCTTCCTTCAATTATGGCTTTGACTCTCTTTCCTTCAAGTATGGCTTTGACTCCCTTTCCTTCAAGTATGGCTTTGATTCTCTTTCCTTCAAGTATGACTTTGACTCTCTTTCCTTCAAGTATGACTTTGATTCTCCTTCCTTCAAGTATGGCATTGACTCTCTTTCCTTCAAGTATGACTTTGACTCTCTTTCCTTCAAGTATGATTTTGATTCTCCTTTCCTTTAAGTATGACTTTGATTCTCCCCTTCAAATAAGACTCTGATTCTCCTTCCTTCAAGTATGACTTTGACTCTCTTTCCTTCAAGTAAGACTTTGATTCTCCTTCCTTCAAGTATGGCTTTGATTCTCCTTCCTTCAATTATGGCTTTGGACTCCTTCCTTCAAGTATGGCTTTGATTCTCCCTTTCAAGTATGGCTTTGACTCTCCTTCCTTCAAGTATGACTTTGATTCTCCTTCCTTCAAGTATGGCTTTGATTCTCCTTCCTTCAAGTATGACTTTGATTCTCCTTCTTCAAGTATGGTTTTGATTCTCCTTCCTTCAAGTATGACTTTGATTCTCCCTTTCAAGTATGACTTTGATTCTCCTTCCTTCAAGTATGACTTTGATTCTCCCTTTCAAGTATGGCTTTGATTCTCCCTTTCAAGTATGGCTTTGATTCTCCTTCCTTCAAGTATGACATTGATTCTCCCTTTCAAGTATGACTTTGATTCTCCTTCCTTCAAGTATGACTTTGACTCTCTTTCCTTCAAGTTTGACTTTGATTCTCCTTCCTTCAAGTATGACTTTGACTGTCTTTCCTTCAAGTATGACTTTGATTCTCCTTCCTTCAAGTATGGCATTGACTCTCTTTCCTTCAAGTATGACTTTGACTCTCTTTCCTTCAAGTATGATTTTGATTCTCCTTTCCTTTAAGTATGACTTTGATTCTCCCCTTCAAATATGACTCTGATTCTCCTTCCTTCAAGTATGACTTTGACTCTCTTTCCTTCAAGTAAGACTTTGATTCTCCTTCCTTCAATTATGGCTTTGATTCTCCTTCCTTCAAGTATGGCTTTGATTCTCCCTTTCAAGTATGACTTTGATTCTCCCTTTCAAGTATGACTTTGATTCTCCCTTTCAAGTATGGCTTTGATTCTCCTTCCTTCAAGTATGACTTTGATTCTCCCTTTCAAGTATGACTTTGATTCTCCCTTTCAAGTATGACTTTGATTCTCCTTCCTTCAAGTATGACTTTGATTCTCCCTTTCAAGTATGGCTTTGATTCTCCTTCCTTCAAGTATGACTTTGATTCTCCTTCCTTCAAGTATGACTTGATTCTCCTTCTTCAAGTATGGCTTTGATTCTCCTTCCTTCAAGTATGGCTTTGATTCTCCTTCCTTCAAGTATGACTTTGATTCTCCTTCCTTCAAGTATGACTTTGATTCTCCTTTTCAAGTATGACTTTGACTCTCTTTCCCTCAAGTATGGCTTTGACTCTCTTTCTTCAAGTATGGTTTTGACTCTCTTTCCTTCAAGTATGGCTTTGACTCTCTTTCCTTCAAGTATGACTTTGATTCTCCTTTCTTCAAGTATGGCTTTGACTCTCTTTCCTTCAAGTATGCTTTGACTCTCTTTCCTTCAAGTATGACTTTGATTCTCCTTTCTTCAAGTATGACTTTGACTCTCTTTCCTTCAAGTATGACTTTGATTCTCTTTTCTTCAAGTATGGCTTTGACTCTCTTTCCTTCAAGTATGACTTTGATTCTCCTTTCTTCAAGTATGGCTTTGACTCTCTTTCCTTCAAGTATGACTTTGGCTCTCCTTCCTTTTCTATGAACATTAAGTAGCGTGAGGGTTAGTGCAACATGCTCAAATCCCTAGCTTCATAATACATTCGTTATTGTTCAGACATATCAGGAAAAACATAAACCCCTCCCCCCTCCCCCCACCTTCTTTCCAACCATCTTGTGAAGACGGACAATAATGTATATCACAGTGGTTTCTTTCATTTTAAATTTGTGAAGTATTTTCTACTCTGTTTCTGTATATTTTACAAGAATGTTTTTATGTGTGTTTGCCGTGGTGGTGTTATTAGCTAAATTTTATGTGTTTATGCCCTCACCTGTTGTCTCGAGCATTAACGACTTATTTCAGAATCGTTCATCCTACTCGCGTCTTCCAGCCTAGCTGCATTGAGTCGGTGGATAACCCTTGTCCTAAATATCAGCCATTTGTAATAACAACGAGTGGGCGGGAATAGATTATTAAGGTTTGTGTTGGCCTTGTACAGAGGAATGTTATAATGACTGCAAAATTTTTGAACTGCTGGTACCTGCAGGTTGAGCAAACCTTTAGCCAGCATACTACGTGCCAGGGATTCGTTTGGAACTTTGAATGATAATTTAAAGCAGGAGAGTTATTTGTCTGAGCATTGATCTCAACTTTTCGAACTACGTGTTTATTTCCCCTTGTGGGTTTTTGGAATTAGAGGTTAATATGAATATTAGAGGAAAGAAAACAAAAGCCCTTGCATAGAGCGCAGATTGTAGTACGTGGAGAAGGCATGCAAGTTTAAGGTTAATAATTTATGAAATAACCGGCTTTAATTCAACCAATCACTTGCGTGTTTAATCTGTTATAATGAATAGCATCGGAGGAGTGGTTTCTAAGGTATTTTAATCCTGACAGCATCTGGGTTCATCCGAACTCTGAAACAGGGTCCCTGAACTGTTGACACCTGCAGATCCCTTTCCCTGCTGTTAATGTACCTGCGTCACAGTTACGGTCGTATAAGTCAAGTGATTCCCTGTCGGATATATGTGATGATAATAAATGACAGCAGAATTAACCCTGTCGGCTCGCTTCGGTGGCTGAGTGGTTAGTGTGCTCACCTAGGTGGCTGAGTGGTTAGTGTGCTCGCTTCGGTGGCTGAGTGGTTAGTGTGCTCACCTCGGTGGCTGAGTGGTTAGTGTGCTCGCTTCGGTGGCTGAGTGGTTAGTGTGCTCACCTCGGTGGCTGAGTGGTTAGTGTGCTCACTTCGGTGGCTGAGTGGTTAGTGTGCTCACTTCGGTGGCTGAGTGGTTAGTGTGCTCACCTCGGTGGCTGAGTGGTTAGTGTGCTTTCTTCCTGACCAGAAGGGTCCGTGTTCGATCCCCAGCAGTGGGCGGATTTTTTTCCGACTGACAAGGCTCCGCGGTTCACCCATCCTCTAAAAATGAGTACTAGAGATTTTTCTGGGGAGTAAAGGCGGCCTGGGGTGATACCGACCACATCACCCAAAAATATGCCGTGGTTATAGAAAAATATGGTCACTAACACCATATTCCCCATACGTCTAGCAAGGCGTGGAGGGAACCTTGACTTTACTCTTGTTAAATGAAACTCCTTTATGTAGTAAAGAAATATAAAACCTCCGTGTATGTTGTCATTTGATGATTTCTCAGCACAGAGCACGACAATATACTCGCCGTGGCGCCCTTGCCAGAATTTGGCGTTGTGCAAACTTTAGGAATCACTGTTCTAGTGGGTGCAAGGAAAGTTCTTTCTGGGAATGAGATACGGAACGTGCGTAATGCTGACCACAACCCAAAATAATATTATATTTAACATGGAAACTCACGTTTTATTTGCTACACGCCATGGAGCTTAAGTGGTAGTTCTGGATTTCTTCACCAGATATCACAATGTATTCACAGCGGTAGTTCTGGATTTCTTCACCGGATATCACAATGTATTCATAGCGGTAGTTCTTGATTTCTTCACCGGATATCACAATGTATTCATAGCGGTAGTTCTTGATTTCTTCACCGGATATCACAATGTATTCATAGCGGTAGTTCTTGATTTCTTCACCGGATATCACAATGTATTCATAGCGGTAGTTCTTGATTTCTTCACCGGATATCACAATGTATTCATAGTGGTAGTTCTGGATTTCTTCACCGGATATCACAATGTATTCATAGCGGTAGTTCTTGATTTCTTCACCGGATATCACAATGTATTCATAGCGGTAGTTCTTGATTTCTTCACCGGATATCACAATGTATTCATAGTGGTAGTTCTTGATTTCTTCACCGGATATCACAATGTATTCATAGCGGTAGTTCTTGATTTCTTCACCGGATATCACAATGTATTCATAGCGGTAGTTCTTGATTTCTTCACCGATATCACAATGTATTCATAGCGGTAGTTCTTGATTTCTTCACCGGATATCACAATGTATTCATAGCGGTAGTTCTTGATTTCTTCACCGGATATCACAATGTATTCATAGCGGTAGTTCTTGATTTCTTCACCAGATATCACAATGTATTCATAGTGGTAGTTCTTGATTTCTTCACCGGATATCACAATGTATTCATAGAGGTAGTTCTTGATTTCTTCACCGGATATCACAATGTATTCACAGCGGTAGTTCTGGATTTCTTCACCGGATATCACAATGTGTTCATAGCGGTAGTTTTTGATTTCTTCACCGGATATCACAATGTATTCATAGAGGTAGTTCTTGATTTCTTCACCAGATATCACAATGTATTCATAGTGGTAGTTCTTGATTTCTTCACCGGATATCACAATGTATTCATAGAGGTAGTTCTTAATTTCTTCACCGGATATCACAATGTATTCATAGTGGTAGTTCTTGATTTCTTCACCGGATATCACAATGTATTCATAGTGGTAGTTCTTGATTTCTTCACCGGATATCACAATGTATTCATAGAGGTAGTTCTTGATTTCTTCACCGGATATCACAATGTATTCATAGTGGTAGTTCTTGATTTCTTCACCGGATATCACAATGTATTCATAGTGGTAGTTCTTGATTTCTTCACCGGATATCACAATGTATTCATAGTGGTAGTTCTTGATTTCTTCACCGGATATCACAATGTATTCATAGCGGTCTATTTTGACAATATTTATCATGGGAAAGTTATCTTACAACTATCAACTACAACGGTAACAAAGTTCGCTTCTTAAATTTAATAAATTATTGGAAAAAGAAAAATCCAACAGAAATGGCCAACAAAGCAGTGAGAATAAAGAGAAAATTGAACTACATATGCTGTCCATCTTTACAAACGTTTCCCCAATGTTTATGCAGATGTCTATCACCTGTAACCCGTTTGGCTTGATTCCATCTCATCCCTCCATCTTCTAGATAATGTCTCATATTATCTACACGTTTGATTTGTGTTTACTCCCTTGTTTCCTACACTCTGACCGATCACCCGTTAACTCCGAGGTGGTCGACTTCTTTTTTATTCTCTTTGAATTATCAGATGCCACGCCTACAAGCATCATCGATCATGTTTCTTCATCCTTCTCTTAAAACCACTCTTTTTGATCAATTCCATTGTCGATTTCTTTACTTTTCACGTTGTTAAAATGTCAAGAATATATTCTCGCTGCCTCTCTCTGTCTCTTTTCTCTTTTATTTCCATCCAGACATGATCGACTCAGTTCTGTTGTTCCTGCCTCACGTGAGTTGTTACAAGGATTGCACATCTCCCAATAGCGACATGTTTTCGTACATTGTTTTCATCACCTGTGTATACTTTCTTTAAAGTCTTACCTTCTCCCACCTGTGTGTTCTTTCTTTAAAGTCTTACCTTCTCCCACCTGTGTGTACTTTCTTAAAGTCTTACCTTCTCCCACCTGTGTGTACTTTCTTTAAAGTCTTACCTTCTCCCACCTGTGTGTTCTTTCTTTATAGTCTTTCCATCTCCCGCCTGTGTGTTCTTTCTTTAAAGTCTTACCTTCTCCCACATGTGTGTTCTTTCTTCAGTCTTTCCTTAACCCACCTGCATGTGCTTTCTTCAATCTTTCCTTGTCACACCTGTGTATGCTTTCTTGTCTTTTCCTTGTCCAACCTGTGTATGCTTTCCTTAGTCTTTCCTTCTCCCTCCTGTGTGTGCTTTCTTTAGTCTTTCCTTCTCCCACCTGTGCGTGCTTTCTTTAAAGTCTTAAAAATAGCAGTGAAACAGAGACTAAATCAATTAATTTCAAATGGGATCTGCATGAACTTTCACAACAAGCAGGACTTATTGTTATATAAATGTTAATATGTTCACAATTAAGCACACAGTTTTAGTACAACGACAAAATATAACATCTGTGCAAAAAAAAGACAGCACTCACGTAAATACACTAGCATCATCATCATCATCATCATCATCATCATCATCATCATCATCATCATCATCATCATTTGCCTTACCGGTTGCCGTAGGCGATCATGTTCTTCCACAAATTTATATCTACAGTGCATCGTTTCAATTCAATGTTGACTGTTTGCCATGCCATGCCACCAAGCTATCTAGTATTTTTTGTCGTTCGCGATCTATCATTCCTTTTATTTTGTCAGTTGTAACCAAATATTCCAACTTGAATATTCTCATGTACTCATAAACTCTTCTCATGATGTGCCCGAAAAATGTTGATTGTTTCTTTTTGATGTTTTTTTGGAGCTCGCTTTTTGTGTTGGCCTCTTCAAGAATTTCCTCATTGGTCTCTTTAGCTGTCCAGGAACATTCAACATTGTTCTGAGAAATTCCATTTCTGTGGCCTCTAACCAGCTTTTCATTTATAATATAGGCATCAATAAATCAGTTGAGCATGTAATCCGAAAAGCTTGAACAAGCATGCAACGTCCCTAACACCCGAGATCGATACACTAGCAGACTATCGCTTCTAATTGAATAAAACATTATTCTATATCAGTCTCTGCAATACAATCATCAAAATCCGACGGCCTGCCGAATCGTGATCCACGCGAGATGATCTCAACAAGGGTTTAAAACCAAATTTGAAATGTTAGAACCCACCATTTCCCGCGAACATGACGGAAAACGTCAGCAAATGTTGAGCACTTTCGCGCCATAGAGTTCCTAAGAACCGATGACGTATAAATCATCTTTACCTAAAATTCAACGAAACGATACAAGTAACACAAAATGTCCATCTCCATGCATTTAGAGGCGCTTATTGAAGTCTATGTCATTGGGTGTCGTCTCCGCATCGAAGGTTGGCTATTCAGGACACGAAAGGAGAATTATTGAGTTATTGAGTTATTTGTGGGTCGTCATCATTGCACTCCGAACATGTCCATAGGTGCTCAGATCCCCTCTCAGCAATTCCCTCAGTGTCCAGCGACTGACGACTCCAGTTCTATGTTGGTTGATAAGTCTTCTTACACGGCACTAAGTGTCTCATTTCTGGCTGTGCCCAACTTAACTCCCATTTCCATCATCCGAAGAAGTGACGTTGATCTGTGTTTGTCGATGCCCCCGCTCTTCCCACATCTCGGAGTGCATTGATGATGTCCGCCCGATCCATTGGTTGCCCGTCCTCAACGACAGCGCAGCTAGCCAACCTGTCCGCTCTTTCATTTCCCCGTACTCCCGCATGTCCAGGGACATAGACAAAGGTGACCTTACGTATTTGGATTTCCGCAACGACTCAACCCATTGCATGTCTACAAAGCCCGCCTCCACTTTTTTTATCATGCTCATCGAATCACTCATTATATACATGCGTGGGTGTACAAAGATATACACGATATACACAAAGACGAATATGGCAGACCACTTTGAAAGAGATTGGAGTCTCAACACGTAACATTCCAAAGAAAGCCATGGAGAGGAATTCTAATTATTGTCATAAGAACGAGCTAAAGATAACTACATGGAATGTTAGAAGGCTATGTACAGTTTTTTTTTTGGTTGCTTTTTTAAAACAAGAAAAATTGATTTTTTTATTTTGTCCAAACGATGCGAGAGCTTGTTCAAAGCTGTCAGTATGTTCAGGGATGGCACTACCTCAGGTGTATGTGACATTTGTTATTGTCTTCTGCAATGATCGGCCCACAGCTACTACACATTGCTGTCGGCCATTAAAATGAAATTCGATGAACCTGTGTCCGTCGTGTTATGGTTGATTGAGACAAAAATAATACATGAATATTATCATAGAGGGAAACTTTCGAGGCAATAATAGATCAGAGAATTACTTCAGGAGAAAAGGTATGTTTAAAACACTCGGAAAAAATCACAAATAATCAATAACAGGAAAAAATGAAGAACAATAGCCAGGCCGAAGTAGGATCGAACCTGTACTCATGGAGACATCACCACCGTGCTCTATCGCTTGTTTCTTATGGCAAGCCGCTGTGTCCAGGAGTACGGGTTTGATACTGTTTCGGATCATCTATTTTTCTTCATTTTTTTCCTGTTGTTGATTATTTGTGATCTTTTTCCCGAGTGTTGTAAACACACTTCTTCCCCTGAATTGATTCACTATTCTTGATAGCTAGCGGCCAAAATCTGATACATTCCAAATGAGTTTCATTTCTTGCCAAATTGACCGAATGTTGTTGTATTGCTTTATTTGTAAAGCTGTCACCATACCTTGGAGTGTTTAGCACACCCCACCATTGGCTCCGTTGTTGTCTTCATTGACTTTCGCCAATCTTCTTCTTACGTTTTTTCTTCCTGTCAAAAGTGAGTGATGCCAGCAGACATAAATGACACAAACAATTTTAAATAATACATCATATACAAATAGTTCAGAATAAATAAGTAATGAAAACAAGCATCAGTGACGCATGAGTTAGTGACGATACAAGAGTCATTCAATAATCAGGTAAAAGTAAATACTCAAATGCATTGAATAACTGACAACAAAGAAAGTGTTAGATTTCGTATTTATTTATTCAAATTTCTAGACCATTCCTTCGCGTTTTAACAAAAATGATGTTATACAAAGAGTGTATTACCCCAGCCTTTGTGTCGTCATCTATATCCCATATCACATCAAACTTCTCCTTCCATCATTGTCTATGACCTGTTCACCTTTGCAGTGCACTCTGTGCACAATAACATCATATTCTCATTTCTTATTGCAGTCTTCATTCACAAAGCAACGGAATGTTAGGTTCACGTTTATTGGGGTTTTACACAAGATCTGAGCCAACACGCATCGTTAAGTACAGAGTCGGAGCTTTATGGAAAATCCGTCATTTGGAGAGCTAGTGAGGTGTTTATTGTAGGGATTGTGGCTCTAGAATAAATGGTAGGAGTTTGTACAGGTATACAGGGGGCATGGTTTGCAGTGTTACGGTTAGAAGGCACTTGTCAGGTGTGTGGAAGGAAGCAGTGTATGATGACTATGTAAGTACATTTAAAGGTAGGTAATGTACGAGAAAATGTGGCTGCATATCACATGGAGAGGGAAACTACAAAATGGCACAGCAACTTTTGAGACAGTGCTGATATCAAATTCAGAAGACAAAAGACGCAAGAGAAAAGGGAGAAGGCCAGGTACCGCAAATACCTTGCTCGTTCCGTGGATCGATCTGTTTGTCCAGGATTGGCAAATTCAGCCACGAGAGAAGCTGTTCAGTAAAGCAGCACTCAGTATGAAACACTAATGCTTTACCAAAATACTAACTTATCATGATTGTTTGCTACCAACCGTCTGTCAAGACGCCAAAGGCATATATATATATATATCAACCGACGGCCTCCGAGTTCACCCAGCCTTTAATGGGTACCGGATTTTTTTCTGGTAAAGTAAAGCGGCACGGGCGTAATACCGACCACATTATCCCAAAAATCATGTGCTGAAGGTCTGTAAAATTTATGGTCACTAACACCATATTCCCTATACGCCTCTTGGCGTGACGGGGGCTCTTTACTTTTTTTACTTTATATATATATAATGTACGAGACTTGAATCGGCGTCTCAGCACGAGAGTTTTCACCCATATGTGCTCGGCCGCCTATCCAGAAATGTTCGGAGGCTTGTGGACAGTGTCGCTTCAAGCATCGAAACTCACGATGCGAGGCGGCCTTCCGCACGTTCCCTGAATACTACCCTGGTACCCATTTCTGCCAGTGACTGGGTCGACCGTGGGTGGTATATTTTTTTCTTCAACCACGAGTACAACCCACACTCTTTCCAACGAGAATCGAACACGGGTTGTCTGAACGTCGGTAACCCAGTCGTGTACTTGTATGAGCACATACAAGTCATATAGTAAATATAGAAGATTTGTGTGTGTGGTATGTAATATTAGTATCTACAGTCACATTTGTAAAGACAGAAGTGAGTTCTATGTGATGACTATGTCAATAAATACACACCATCAGATTGGCAATGATGCTCATCTTCTTCACTTCCGCTTACTCTATTCGGTTATGGGAGAAGGTTTCAAAGTTCAAGCTCTTGTAGTTCGGCATGTGGAGCCAATGTCGTCTCACTGTTTCCACTCCATCTATCTGAAGGTCAAACACAGAACTGGAGTCGTCAGTTGTTGGACACTGCGCGACTTTCTGGGGAGTGGATCTGTGCACCTATGGACATGTCCGGTGTGTAATGATGATGACCCACATATAACTCAATAGCTCATTGTGAAGGACAGTCTTGAGCATGAGATGGACCAGAAATACATTCTCTTTATGTGCACAACCGTTTAATTAAAAAATAATGAAATCCTTGTAGTTCTAGATTGAATTAAATAAAGCCTTTGGAATATGGATATATAGAAGAATAGGTAGAATTGGATGGAAGGAAAAGAAAACAAACGATGAAGTCTTAAAACAACTAAAAATGAAAAGAGAACTACTAAATACAATTCAAACAAGTCAAATGCGATTCTTGGGCCATGTTAAAAGACACAACAGCCTACTAAATGTAATCTTGTAGGGGAAAATACAAGGTAAAAGAGGCAGACCAAGACTAACATGGACGAGTGACATCAAAAGATGGACAAATCAGCCTATGACAGCCTGCACCATCAAAGCAAGAGACAGAGCAGAATGGCGCTCCATGGTAGCCAACCTTCGTTGCGGAGACGGCACTGGATGATGATGATGATGCAGTTCTAGATTAGCCCTCCGTCGACTCCTGTTTTCAGGTTTATTTCCAATCTTTACTCTGGAACCAATTCTCTTTCGTCTTTTTGCGTAGTAGACCATAGGGACATCTAAATATAGAATTAAAGTAAATGAGGCTATTAAACGAGGTAAATGAATACATGAGAAGGATGTTAACTTTGTGTATAGAAGAGGTACACTATAAATGAGGTACAGAATAGCCCAGGCAAAGTCGGTATTCTTATAAATGACAAAGATAAAGTGTAATTCATTTTGTCAATGGGAATAAGAAATGAGTTCCCCATTGTTATGTGGAGGCGGTCTTATCGTATAGACGTGAATCCTGGACAATCGGACAAACAGACTGCATGGTATAGAAATATGGTTTTATAAACGAATTTTGAAAATTCCATGGACTGGTAAAGAAGGAGTAGCGGAAATGTTCTAAGAGAGGCCAAAGCAAAAATAAAAGGAAATATAATTTCCAACATCACACGAGGAAACGACCATTTTTACATGGCCATGTAACGAGAAGGGAACTAATAGAATCTATTGTTACAACTGGGAACTGCGGGAAGAAGAGATAATAGGGAAAAGGAGAGTCAGGATCCAAGACAGGTTGGCAGAATGGTTTGGTAGTAACTCATCAGATCTCTTTATAGATAGCAAATTTGTGGAGATAGAAGATCATCTACATGAGCAGACATGGCACTTGATGATGATAATGATGAGATTATAGGGAATATTATGTTAGTGTTCTTTCACAACATTCAGCACATTCACTGTTCGTGTGGCCGGCACTACACCGAGCCGCCTTAGTCATCTAAATCAATTCTGATCATTTATCGAGGAAAGTAATCCACAAAGCCGTCTGCAGTTACGTTTTAAAGAAAACAATACCGGAATTGAATTGTAACCTGGCCACGTGATCAGTTTTGCTTAAAACAGGCAAACCTCTGACACACCCCCCCCCCCCCCAAAAAAAAAAAAAATCCCCGTGTCCAAAAATGTTTAGAATCCGAATAGACAAACTGAAGACACAGCAGAAAGATGTATAGTACTTGTTGACTTCCGTACATCAGCATCATTGTTGTTTTGTTTGTTGTGATTCACAATCAGTTCGCCTGATCGTCAACAGCGGCCTTCTGTCTGCTTCAGTACTTTTATCTTTGTCTTTCCGTCTTATGTATTTCTATCTCTTGTAATGTCTTCTGTCAGCTAACCACAGTCCAGTATTTTTCCCGTCTTTTATGTCGTTTATTTGTTTGCCGATCTGTTTTTCCGTCTGCCCGAGCCGGATATCAAACTGTCTGCCCTGGCAGTAACAAACCCCAGGAAACACCCAGATATGTCTGCATTCTTGACATTCTTACTTTGTGTATTTTTTATAACGTTTTTGATATTTTTCCAATGATTTTGTCTTAACTTGCTTTTGATATTTTTCCATTGTTTTTGTCTTTACCATTTTTAGTATTTTTTTTATTTGTCTTTACCTTCATTTGATATTTTCGCTTGTTTTTTTTTTCCTATTTACTTTCGTTTGATATAATCCCATTGTTTTTGTCTTTACTTTCTATTGATATTTTCCATTTTTTTTTCTTTAATTTCTTTTGATATTTCCTGCCGTGAACATGTTTTTCTTTTCTTTTCTCACAAGCTTCTATTCCTTTTTGGACCTGTGCCCATTTTGTGAATTTCTATTTTCTTTTTTTTTTTAAATCACTGTTTTCATTTAACTTTTTACTTAAGTCTTTGTTTTCTTTCCTTTCTCACTTGCCTCTCGGAGTCGAGTGGAGGTATAACGTGCGGGCCCTTGCTCTTTTATTTCCCTCTGTTGTTTGCCTCTACAGTATGTACTTGTTGAGCAATAGTGGTTATAGCTATACAATGATTTGACAAACTTTGTTGAATCTTGAGTCTATTTCTGCTGCTTGTGAATTGTCGTTTGTTACTAGACCTTCTAGGTATTAAAATTCCTCTACTTGTTTTAGTTGTCCGCCGTCTATAGTTATATTGATGTTCTGTTTCTCTGTTGTGATATTAATGATTTATGTTTTGTTCATATTGATGTTCATGTCGTATTTTGTGCTTGTACTGTTGAGTCTATTTAAGTGTATTTGTAGATTTTCTATTTTTCCATGTGTTAGTGCCTGATCGTCTATAAAAATAGGCTCGTTGATCTCCAATGGGTTGTTTAACTTGCATATGTAATCCATGCATGTAATGAACAATAGGGGGGATAGTATGCACCCATATCTTCATTATCGTATCCATATGTTCTTTGAAGCATTTTGGGGAGACGCAATTTTCTGGTTTTTTTGGCATATGTTATAATGTTAACATTAATTTCTGAATGTTTCTTTATTGATTGCTTATTTAATTAATTGTGTTAGTTCCTCTCGGACGTTTTTTCTTGTCTCAGCTATCACAGTTTCTTCATATAGACGAGCCTTTAAAATAGTAAACCCCGTCATTTGTATTATCAATGTTGTCATCATCTTTAGCATTCTTATCTGTAGAGTCTACATTACCCTTCCTGCCTCAGCTCAGCATTATTTTATCATTCTTATTGTCGCAATTATCTGCCGTATCGGCCCGTCTGTACGTTTACTAGCATCGTCAATTTTTAACACTCAGAATTTAAAAAAACAAAGGTCGGCTTTCATAATTTACATCTTTTTGGGTGTGGGGGTTAGGTTATTTTCATATCAGTACTTCTCCCTCCCCCACCACCCTCAGCTCCTCATGGACGTATCTAACCTGATTATTCTCCCACAGTGTTAACCCCCCCCCCCCCCTCCGCCACTTCTTTCGTGCAGTCTAGTCAAGTGCGCTTCTGCCTACACTAGAACGTTATGTATACATGTGCTAGAATCACTGGGAGTCTATACCGACGATCAAGTTATAACTAATGATCGTTAATTAAGGGATTCGTCTCCAAACATACCGCCATTCGCTATATTATTTCATAACATAAACGCTAATAACTTTACCAACTGCACTTTCGTATTTGTACGAAACGTGAGCCCTCGGAACGCGCTCATTTTGTGATGAATAATATCAAGAACGCCAGTGGCGTATTGGCTAGGCGCTCGTATAGCGATAACGTGAACGTGAGTTCAAACCGGATGTGATGCTCCACAGTAGCTCAAATTGTAAACAGATAAACACAAATAACTTACACTGATTCAGTGGAGACGGTAATAATAGCGAGGAAGAGCACTGGCCTTGCACCTAAATTGTGTGACTTGACAGTGTTGTGAAATAATGTGCTCCATTCCAGATATTATTGTGATTATACGAGTCTATGACGGGACGTTCTTTATATTATCCTTTAACAATACTCACGTCGTCTTACAATCATTTATCTCTTTATTTTCTGCAACCACTAATTAGTTTTTTTAGTTGGGTAGTTAGTTGATTAGTTGGGTAAGTAGTTAGTTGATTAGTTAGTTATTTGTTTTATTAGTTAATAAGTGACTTAGTTTATTAGTTAGTTGATGTGTTTGTCAACTAGTACGTTAGTTAGCTACGTGTTTAGTTAATTAATTAGTTAATCAGTTAATGTGTTAGTCAATTAGTTACTTAGTTAGTCTATAAGTTAGCTAGTTAATTGATTAGTTAGTTATTTTGTTAGTTGGTCAATTTATTAATTAGTTATTTAGCTAGTTAGTTAGTCACCTAATAGGTTAGTCTTTAATTAGTTAAATAGTCTGTTAACTGGTAGTTAATCAAGTTTCTTGCTGCAGTTTCCTCATGTTCCAAGTCCGGCTTGTTGCAGGAGCTACTGAGTTAAGTGGTCTGTGCACACCGTGAGCTGTGTGTCTCATCTGTTATGATCGTGTTTCGATATTCCGATTGTTTACGATGAGTGATTATATCGTATGATGGAGAACGGATGGCTGTGTTCACTTTCTGTGCGGTTTCGCCTTATGTCTTTTGGCGTGTACTGAGACTGCTATGATGGGGACTACAGCTACCTTTTTTTTTTTGGAGATGAGATAGCAATTCGGATGATTCCACTGGCACGGGCGGTTGAGCAATTATGGATTTGAATTCGTTTGCAGTGATATCGGGCCTTACCATAACCATAACTATAATCAATTAGTTATTTAATCAATTAGTTAGTTATTTAGTTAGATGGGAACAAGTTACCATTATACGCCTTGGAGCAGGACACTGTCGACTCCATAGTCACATGTATAGAAAATTCAAGATTGGCATCTCAACTGTACGTACACGTAGTCGGGCTAAACACTTACTTCAAAACTGTTCTTAGTCTTCATCCCAACGTTGTGCTACCAATGCCAGACATGGACCCTAGATGCGAGAACAATAAGAAAATAACATCTACAGAGATTAAATGTGTTAGACGAATGACAGGAAACAGTCTGAGAGATAAGATCAGAAATGAAGAACTGAGAAAAAAGTTATGAATAGACCCCGCCATAGAATATATAAAGAAACAACAGATAGAATGGTTTGGCCATGTGACAAAGCAGAAAAATCAAAACACAACACAGCGAGCCTTCAGCAAACGTTGTGAGAATACCAGACCCATGGGCCGATCACGAAAAAGATGGATTGACAGAATATTAAAAGCACTAGGAAACATAACAGCAGCAGAGGCGAAAAGAAGAGCAAATGTCCGCAAATTAAATCTCCCCTCGACGCTGAAAAGCAAATGCGGAAGGAAAGAATAAGAAGACTGTTCTCTATATAGTACACTAAGGAAACCCATTGGCCAATAGATACAAACATTACAGGCAAAAATTGTAAGAACTAAAAGAAAAAACAGTAACATTTATGCAAGAAGCGATATTGCAGATATAGACAATACTTAATGAGAATGAAACATGGTTAGTTAGTTACTTAGTTAATTAGTTAGTTATTTAGTTACTTCGTTCGTTCGTTAGTTAATTATTTAGTTAGTTAGTTAGTTAGTTATATAGTTAGTTATTTGGTTGGTTGGTTGGTTAGTTAGGTAGTTAGTTAGTAGTTAGTTAGTTAGTTATATAGTTAGTTATATGGTTAGTTATTTGGTTGGTTGGTTGGTTGGTTAGTTAGTAGTTAGGTAGTTAGTTAGTAGTTAGTTAGTTATATAGTTAGTTAGTTAGTTAGGTAGGTAGGTAGTTAGTTAGTTAGTTATATAGTTAGTTAGTTAGTTAGTTAGTTAGGTAGTTAGTTAGTTAATTATTAGTTAGTTAGTTAGTTAGTTAGTTAGTTAGTTAGTTAGTTATATAGTTAGTTATTTGGTTGGTTGGTTAGTTAGTTAGTTAGTTAGTTATATAGTTAGTTATTTGGTTGGTTGGTTGTTTAGTTAGTTAGTTAGTTAGTTAGTTAGTTAGTTAGTTAGTTAGTTAGTTAGTTAGTTAGTTAGTTAGTTAGTTAGTTAGTTAGTTAGTTAGTTAGTTAGTTAGTTAGTTATTAGTTAGTTAGTTAGTTAGTTAGTTAGTTAGTTAGTTAGTTAGTTAGTTAGTTAGTTAGTTAGTTAATTAGTTAGTTTCTCTGGGACCGAAAATGAAAATAGAGCAAAAGTCATAGCTATCAACAATTTATTTTTTGCTAATTCTTGTAAGTCTTGATTGTTTCTCTGTCCCATGATTTAACCTTCTCTAGCCTTTCAGACCTGACTGTTTTTGTGGTTGGGATTAAAGAAATATTTTATTTGATTCATCACGGCAGTGACTCCTAAAAGCAATATAGTCGGGCTGCAGTATCTGATAACAAATATAAATGCAGTGTATATATGAGGTAGGATTCAATCCTAACAGGCTTTCGTTTTCTTATATAAATGTATACGGACGAGAAACTAGCTAGCTGGGTAAATTCAAAACAAAAGTAAACAACATCGCCAGAGAGGTCACTCTGCCAACGATATGAGTAGGTAACTCCCAGTGATATAGGCTGCTGGACCTACAAGTCCTGTCAGGGAGGTCACTCTGCCAACAATATAAGTAGGCGACTCCAAGTGATATAGGCTGCTGGACCTACAAGTCCCGTCAGGAAACAACGTTTGTTAAATGACATAATGTAGCAATTATGAAACATGACTTTTAGGTCCCGTGAGAACTGAAAGTGCCAGTAGTTGTTCTACGTTGTGTTTCTGTATCTCCTTCTTCTAACTTTCAGCTCCTGTGGAGCATAGGTCTTCAACAAACACTTTCCAAGTCGTTCTGTTTCTTGCCATTCTTTTAAGATCAATCCATGTCTTCCCCATCATCTTCATCTCTGCTTCTATCTGTCTTCTCCAAGAATTCATTTGGTCTTCCTCTTTGTCTTTTCCTCTGGGGTTCCAAAAAAGGCATGTTGTATAATACTCTCAGTTGGTTTCCGCAGTGTGTGTCCTATCCAGCGACATCGTCTTCGCTGTATCTCTTTATCCACTGGTATTTGACTGGTATATTACCATAATTCTATGTTAGTGATTTAGTCGTGCCATTTCCATCCTTTTATTCTGGTGTCTGTATCTTGTGAAGCTAATATGTCGGCTATTAGTAAAGTTTTGTATAACTTTGAAATGCCAAGAATGTGTCTTTTAGCTGCGGGATCAGATCACAATGATTGTGGACAGAAAGAAGCTCTCTCGTGGGAACAGACAGAAAGAAGCTCTCTCGTGGGAACAGACAGAAAGAAGCTCTCTCGTGGGAACAGACAGAAAGAAGCTCTCTCGTGGGAACAGACAGAAAGAAGCTCTCTCGTGGGAACAGACAGAAAGGAAATTTATTTTTAACATCGGAAGGAAACTGCCACCGTTTTAAAACCATGAAATAAAATAAAACATCTGAGGCATGTTGCGGCAGCTGGGACATGTTGCGGCAGCTGGTGCATGGTGTGACAGCTGGGACATGTTGTGACAACTGGATTAATCGGGAGCATTAGAGAAAAGAAAGGAAATAGAGGATAGATACCAGAGAGGTGAACAACATTTCACAGAAGTGGGTTGTCGATAGGATTAATAAAGTACTTCAATGCTGGGGCGGTGAGGCGGGTATATGGATGACGTGACCACAATGAAACTGATAGAATGGAATAGAATAAAATAGAACAGAATAGAATAGAACAAAATAGAACAGATTAGAATATAATATACAAAGAACTGCAGAGAAAGACCATTGTGGGATGACTTAATCACTATGCCACCAGGTATATTTCGAGAAAATTCTTACTTTCGTTTTTATTTTTTTAATTTGCGGCTCTCTTCTCGGTCCTCTTTTAACTTACAGCGTCGAGAGTATACGAATGTAAGTTGTCCTGACAGAGATATATTGTTTGCTTTATACCGAGAATATATACTTTGTACTTTGCTGTTTGTCTGGTTGATCGGGCAATTGTGTTGTCTTGGTGGTTTTTCTCATTCTTGGACGGGCACGGCCCGATGTCTTCTGTGTCATATTGGACAGCAATTGTCATCCAAAAGTGAAAGCTCCCTTCTACTAAAGTGCTGTTGACATGTGCAGGCGTGCCCACGCGACCAGCAATACTGTCATTAAGCGTGACTGGTTGATCGGCGATGTCTTCTAACCCACTGCTGTTGTAGATAGGTAAGCTGCATCATGATCCCGCATCCTTCTGACGGTTTCAGGGGAAGCAAAGACTAAGGGAGTAAACGCTAACAGAAAATCTGGTGTGAAGTCCCAACGGTAATTAGTGATATCTTACAAGTCCTTCCTGGCAACCACTACAGCCAGATTGTAAACAAATTTACATCTTTGCCCATTTGGTATGAACTAGAAATTTCGAAAGTGGAGCCCTCTGCATCACAGAATCGCAATACACTTTGCCCCGGCTTGTCTCATGGATACACTTTGCCCCGGCTTGTCTCATGGATACACTTTGCCCCGGCTTGTCTCATGGATACACTTTGCCCCGGCTTGTCTCATGGATACACTTTACTATTTTTGCTCTCAAGTGATCTATCAAGAAGCGATCTATTTATGTTAAGATGGAAAACATATTATTACTGCTAGCTTTATTATTATTGTCATTATTTTATTATTATTATTATTACGCTAAGAACGAAAATGAGCTACAAGAAATGAGAATAACATGGACAGCTAAGAAGAGTAACGAAAATGTCCTGATAGAAGCCAAAGCAAAGAGAGAACTATTTCTAATGTTAGGAAGGAAGAATCATCATTTTTTTCACTATGTAATGAGAAGGGAACAGCTGGAATATATTGTGACAACTGGAAATTTTATGGACGATGAGATAGAGTGAAGCAAAGAGAAAAGATAACAGACAGCTTAAGAAAATGGCTTGGCAGAAGGTCAACAACAAAAATGATAAATAGCTGTCGAGGTCGAAAGTTGTGGAGAGACATGATTACTTACACCAGCAGTCATAGTACTTGATTATTATTATTATTATTATTATTAGCAGTAGTAGTAGTAGTAGTATTATTATTATCTTTGCTGAATTCTGCATTTCGGAAGTTCATTTTTAAGGCCTTTTATTTTCTTATTTAAAATTGCGTCTAATGAATACTCGTCTAGAAGACTGTTTGCTATTAAGTATTTTGAGTGAGTGTAGCCTGAACGCCTCAGACATACTGCCAATATGCCAGATGTGCCCCTATCTGAACGCCTCAGGCGTACTGCCAATATGCCAGATGTGCCCCTATCTTAACGCCTCAGACGTCCTGCCAATATGCCAGATGTGCCCCTATCTTAACGCCTCAAACGTACTGCCAATATGCCAGATGTGCCCCTATCTGAACGCCTCAGACGTACTGCCAATATGCCAGATGTGCCCTATCTGAACGCCTCAGACGTACTGCCAATATGCCAGATGTGCCCCTATCTTAACGCCTCAGACGTACTGCCAATATGCCAGATGTGCCCCTATCTTAACGCCTCAGACGTACTGCCAATATGCCAGATGTGCCCCTATCTTAACGCCTCAGACGTACTGCCAATATGCCAGATGTGCCCCTATCTTAACGCCTCAGACGTACTGCCAATATGCCAGATGTGCCCCTATCTGAACGCCTCAGACGTACTGCCAATATGCCAGATGTGCCCCTATTTTAACGCCTCAGACGTACTGCCAATATGCCAGATGTGCCCCTATCTTAACGCCTCAGACGTACTGCCAATATGCCAGATGTGCCCCTATCTTAACGCCTCAGACGTACTGCCAATATGCCAGATGTGCCCCTATCTTAACGCCTCAGACGTACTGCCAATATGCCAGATGTGCCCCTATCTTTCAACAACCAGATTTCAGATCTTGTGTGAAACCCGAAGCTGTGTCGATTCCCGAACAATCAAAATGAACTCAGACTTTAACCCGTAGCAACGAGTTTTACTTTGGTTAGGAATGACAGTGTTGAGTTGTGCTGGACGCTGTACCCAAGTTTGTATCGATAGTAGAGAAGCGTTGACCAAGCGATGCAGGGGCATCTTTATTTCTTCATTGTCTTGATTCTTGATCCTCCCCGTAGAAGTAGACGTCACATATGTCTTGTAGAGTTTCTCGTCACCCATCTCTATTCTTGGCGAGATGTTCGGTCTTATGTAATGAGTCAATGCCTGTCAACTTTGCTTCTCTTATAAGTGTTCTTTTTAGTGTCTCTCTAGGTCTTTCTCTTTTTATGTATCCTGATGTTTCCCATAGAAGAGCCTGTTTTGAAATTCTCTCGTTTTTTTCTTTTCAGCACATGCTCAACATATGGTCAATCTTTTTTTCGTTAATTGTAGATAGGTTCTTTGGTTGCATGGCCATTTCTCTTATTCCAATATTAATCTTGAATTCATTCTATTGTACACGGGGAATTTTTCTGAGGCATTTGTCTTCAAAAGCGTTTTGTTTTTTCTCAATCTCTTTTGATGTTTTCCAGCTTTCAGATACATATGTAAGTGTTGATAATACGTTTGAGTTGAATATTCTAAGTTTGATTTTCTTACTTAGTATTTTTGATTACCACATTTTATCCATGTTTTTCAAATTCGTTGCTGCTTTTGATATCCAACATCTGATCTCTCATTGTCTATTCTTCTACTATACTCTCTTCTGTTGAATAAACCAAAACGACACCACAAATATTTTAATAAAAACAAGAAAGAGATACATTTTTAGTTTCAAGAGATGCATTCTTCTTTCCTCCCCTGTTTGCCTTTCAGAGTCAAGGGAGATATATAATTTGCTGTCGATTGCTCTTATGTTGACTTTTGTTGTATTATGTTTCCTACTGTTTCTAATATCCCATAAGATGAAGATGAAGCGACGTGTTATTTGTGTGGAT
Organism: Megaustenia siamemsis; assembly: GCA_032433765.1. Taxonomy (NCBI): domain Eukaryota; kingdom Metazoa; phylum Mollusca; class Gastropoda; order Stylommatophora; family Ariophantidae; genus Megaustenia; species Megaustenia siamemsis. The sequence goes on along the minus strand of JAVIAB010000041.1, from coordinate 40,587,720 downwards.
TATGGTCTAATAGCTTCATTTTGGCGTTCATTGTTTCTCGTTATACATTATTCGCCATGACGGGTGGTTAAAATCGCTTATTTCATCCAAATGATTTAGTCTGTGTCTGTCGGGTGGGTAAGATTGCTTATTTTATCCAAATGGTTTAGTCTGTGTCTGTCGGGTGGGTAAGATTGCTTATTTCATCCAAATGATTCAATCTGTGTCTGCCGCAAAGATTGTTAAGACCGATGCGGGCCCGGAACAATCTAAGATAGTGTAGACATAGTGTAGAAGTAGTGTAGACATAGTTTAGACGTAGTGTTGACATAGTGTAGACGTAACTTCTAGAAGATTCATTTTGTGAACCGTTCTAGACTGTCTCCGTCTCTGGGCTGCTCGTATTTTGTTTTGCTCACAAGATGTAACTCAAAGTCTGAGAGATGTGCAGCAGGCACTTCTTTCGTGTGTCACGTGTCATCATTAATGTTTACGACGTTCTCTTAATGTAGCTATCAATTTCAAGTGAAATGACAAATCTATTACGCATTTCCTATCAGGACAAATTTGTTATTGTCCATATTTCTATATGACTTCCGCGTTGTTAGCACATTATAGTTTATGTTCCGTGGTGCAGTCGACGCGTTGACTGAAGTGGAATAGCATCTGGCCCTAGTGTTACACTGGAATATGTTGTGTGATTTGTGTTCGACTCCAAGTTAGATCGCGTGTAACACCCAAGCGGAGACATGGCTTCCTTTTCGGGAAGTATGTTTGGGGCACGCTTACTTCCCATGAAGACCACTCCGATTTGCCGCCGGCGCATGGAAATGTGCTGCCGACGACGACCGTTACAACAGCCCGGATGTGTTCACTATGAGATGCGCACCTTTCTTTAAATAAACGCAACATGCTCAATAGTACAGTCTGAACAATCAGGATGAGCACTTTGTTAGTTGCTGGAACATGGTTGTAGCAGATATAGAACTATGACGCCAATCATTTCTCAAATCTAAAATCTAAAATCAGTAGATTATGTGGTCAGCACCACGTTAGACCGCCTTCTCTCCATTACATTTCAGCGGATTTGGCCACCCTTGAAGCCGACAATAGCAAAAAAAAAAAAAAAACTTGTCACTATTTAGAATTAAACCAGGACCCCTGGTCAGCAGGGGAATGCACAAACTACTTCACCATACTTGAACATGTTTTATATATTTACCTCCTTTAAATGTTCCCGATAGAACAAAGAAAGTCTAAGAATTTTTGCTGAGCTATTTTGTCTTATTTGTTGCGCTGTAATGTGTTCTCCTGCTGTGGGGTATCCTCGCTGCCCAGTTTTTGTTGTTTGTTGCACTAATTAATTAGGTCTGTTACGGCTTGAGAAGAAACTGAAATAAACGAAAAATTTAAAGAAAATAAACATTTATTTTATCTAAAAATCTGTAAATAAATTATATCTATTTTTACGTGCTATTGTCTGCAATATGTGTTTCTTCTTATTCTCCTTTACTCTTTCTGTTTCTATTTATTCTCCTTCACTCTTTCTGTTTCTATTTATTCTCCTTTACTCTTTCTGTTTCTTCTTATTCTCCTTTACTCTTTCTGTTTCTATTTATTCTCCTTTACTCTTTCTGTTTCTTCTTATTCCCTTTACTCTTTCTGTTTCTTCTTATTCTCCTTTACTCTTTCTGTTTCTTCTTATTCTCCTTTACTCTTTCTGTTTCTTCTTATTCTCCTTTACTCTTTCTGTTTCTTCATCGCCCTTGTCATCGTTTATTACAATTATCATCGTCGTATTTCTTCTTTATTATATTTCCTTTCTTCACACATAATTCCTCTATTCATCATCTTATCATCTTTTTTTTTTTACTTCGTAACATTCTTGTTATACTTTTGTTTTTCTTATGCTTCGTTCGTCTTAATCTACTTTTCCGTAGTCATCATTACCACACTTCATTTGCCTCTTTACTGTACATCTCATCAGCTTCTTCTTTATCGACATCATCATCATCATCATCATCACCATCTTCAAAACCATCACTATCATCACCATTATCATAATTTTTCATTACCATCCTTATCATGTTCATTATCATTACCACCATTACCAGCTTCACCACAACCATCCTTATCACAATCATCATCACCAATATTCTCACTATCATCGCCACCATCGTCACAATTATCACTAACATTATCACCTCATCTTCACCATCGTCATCACCATTATCACCAACACCACTAACATAATCACACTCAATATTACATCATCGCCATTATCTCCTTTATCACCATCAACTATTCTCCTTAATCAGTATTCATTATTTTATATTTACATTCTCCATCATTATTATGGTATTCTGTGTACATTCATAACCATCGTTATTCTCCTAGACCATATCTCCATTAACCCACAAATGGCTGACAAAAATATACTCCCTGAGCTTCCTCCGCGTTTACACCCTAGGTAGACTTGGAAACGTTGTGTCCTTAGTTTACGCCAAGCCACGACACCTACCCTTTCCGGCCCGATACATCCGTCTTCGACATGAGATTTGTGTTCTTGTTTTACCATTTTTGTTCGTTCACCTTTTTGGCCGACTCTTTTCGACTTTTAAGTTATATAACAACCAAGGTAAAAAATACGTAGGGTCGCCTTTGTCTACGTCCCAGGACATGCGGGAGTACGGGGAAATGAAAGAGCGGACTGGTTGGCTAGCTGCGCTGTCGTTGAGGACGGTCAACCAATGAATCGGGCGGACATCATCAATGCCCTCCAGGAAGTTGGAAGGACACAGGACTTCGGCAACCATGAGTCCACGTCACTCCTTCGGATGAAAGAGATGGGAGTTAAGATGGGAGTTAAGATGGGAGTTAAGATGGGAGTTAAGATGGGAGTTAAGATGGGAGTTAAAATGGGAGTTAAGATGGGAGTTAAGATGGGCACAGCCAGAAACGAGAAACTTAGTGGGTGTGTAAGAAGACTAATCAACCAACACAGAACTGGAGTCGTCAGTCGCTGGACACTTCGAGACTTGCTGAGGAGGGGATCTCAGCACCTATGGACGGAGTGCGATGATGATGACCCGCTAATAACTCAAAAACTCAATAACTCAACAACAATAACTGCCAAAGGTTTTTTTTTTTTTTAAAAAAACTGTCTCAGAGTGCTCACAGGATAAGATATATAGACGGAGTCAGAGTCAGTGAAGAGCTCCGTCATGCCAAGTGGCCTATAGGGAATATGGTGTTGGTGACAATAATATTTTTTTAATAAACCTTCGGCACATTATTTTTGGGTTTATGTGGTCAGTATTACGCCCGCACCGCTTTACTTTCCCAGAAAAAAATCAGGTACCCATTTAAGGTTGGTTTAACCCGAAAGCTGTCGATCAGGATCGAACGCGATCTCTTGTCCTTTGTTGTCCAGTTCACTAACTACCGAGCTATCGCGGCTCACGGAGTCAGAGCGCTATTAAATAAAGCAATATGACAATAATATCAGTATCTAAAACTACACAGATATTTGATTATTTAGGCCTAGAAAGAGAACAACAACCTCATTTTTGCATCGTTTCATAGCACACGCACTAAAACAAAAGAAGAATAAAGAAATACAGTGTTCAAATACAGAACTACAGAGAACTGTGTTCATTATCTAGTGCATGTAATAAAACATGCTTGAGGTAGAAGACGCCGAGATACCTCACAACTGATCTGCTTTGTAGTTGCTATTGTCCCGTGTATTTGCCTGGCAATACTCCAAGGAAAAGAAACGTTTTATTACATTCGATTTCTTAATGTCGATGCTTGATCAATACAGTTTGTTTGTCAAGACGTATTTTTAATCATTGACTGTTGTTTGACAACTAGCTGTTGTAACTATAGCAACTTTGTCTTTTGCTGTAACGCTATTTGAAACTGGATTGTTAACTCTTGGGATGAATATAATTTGTTAACAAAAAAACAAAAACAAAAACTATCTTTAGGACACATAGTACCATTGCGGGTGTATGTGGGGGGGGGGGGGAGTGGGGGGGCGGGCCTCACGATAGAACCAGAGGGATAAAGGTCTCTTGGTCAAGCAGTAGACACGTCGTGTGAGACTCAGAATTGTTATTCCCCCCCCCCCCCCCCCGATAGAAACTATCTTTCTGTTTACCAGCGGGCTACGAACACCGTACGTCGGCTTTTCAGCCAGCAGGACAGTGGTTTTAGCGAATCACTTCAGAGGAAGAGGTGTGTTTACAGCACTAAAAAATGACAAATAATCAACAACAGAAAAAAAAAACAAAGAACAATATATGAACCGAAGCAGGATCGAACCCGTACACAGTGGCACAGCGCCTTGCCACGAAAAGCCAAACGCCAGAGAACACTACCACTCAGCTAACGGGTTCGATCCTGCTTCCGTCCATATATTGTTCTTTGTGTTTTTGTCTTCTGTTTTTGATTATTTGTAAATTTTGTAGTGCTGTAAACATACCTCTTCCTCTGAACTGATTCGCTGATTATCGGCTCCGAAGTTTCCCTCTATAATAATATTCATTTATTATTATTTGTCTCCGGTCAGTGGTTTTAGGCCCACGGCAACGCGCAATTTGTGATGTGACGTAATTATGGGTAATAATCAAATCAAGTTCTATCGTCTTCTCATAACCTTGGTGGTCGTTGGTGTAGCCCTAACAGGCATTCGCCAACTTCTCATAACCTTGGTGGTCGTTGGTGTAGCCCTAACAGACATTCGCCAACCTTCTCATAACCTTGGTGGTCGTTGGTGTAGCCCTAACAGACATTCGCCAACATTCTCATAACCTTGGCGGTCGTTGGTGTAGCCCTAACAGACATTCGCCAACCTTCTCATAACCTTGGTGGTCGTTGGTGTAGCCCTAACAGACATTCGCCAACCTTCTCATAACCTTGGTGGTCGTTGGTGTAGCCCTAACAGACATTCGCCAACCTTCTCATAACCTTGGTGGTCGTTGGTGTAGCCCTAACAGACATTAGCCAACCTTCTCATAACCTTGGTGGTCGTTGGTGTAGCCCTAACAGACATTCACCAACCTTCTCATAACCTTGGTGGTCGTTGGTGTAGCCCTAACAGACATTCGCCAACCTTCTCATAACCTTGGTGGTCGTTGGTGTAGCCCTAACAGACATTAACCAACCTTCTCATAACCTTGGTGGTCGTGGTGTAGCCCTAACAGACATTCACCAACCTTCTCATAACCTTGGTGGTCGTTGTGTAGCCCTAACAGACATTCGCCAATCTTCTCATAACCTTGGTGGTCGTTGGTGTAGCCTAACAGACATAACCAACCTTCTCATAACCTGGTGGTCGTTGGTGTAGCCCTAACAGACATTCACCAACCTCATAATTGGTGGTCGTTGGTGTAGCCCTAACAGACATTCGCCAACCTTCTCCAGTTCTCTCTATCTTCAGTCATTCTTGGGACTCCTCAAAGTCGAGATGTTATATTCCCATCGCTTTCTTCTTTACTTCTCCCTATCACTGCTTTCACTTTTCTTTGCAAAATATTCTTTGTTGGACCAGGCCATCTATTTACGTGGTCAAACTATTCCAATGTGCGCACTCACGATTGCTTGATTTCATCTCAAAGTGACGGTTTAGTTCTAATCTTGGAGACTGTTGATCATTTATGGGTGAAGATGCCCTGAGGCTAGTACATTCTACTCATTCTTGAAATTGATGGTTCATGAAAGTGGTTCCAATTTATATCACCACACATAAAGCGTGCGCTTTGTAGCTAATGTCAATAGTGACGTATTTTACAAGTTAATGCATCTAACAGCAAGATCAAGTATTGACAAACCTGAGAGTTTCATGAGATGCTATATTCTATTTTTAGCCATTAAATTATTTGTTTAATGCAGCTTCTTCTAATCACTTTGAACGTATAACAAAATAATCATGTACATTTGATCCTGCTGGAAAGACACAAGTAGGGAAACCAACTAAAGTTATGGTTATGGAAGGCCCCGGTATCATCATCATCATCAAGTACCGGGACTGCTGGCGTAGGTGATTATGTCTCTCCACAACTTTCGATCTCGACAGTTATTTATCATTTCTGTTGTTGACCTTCTGCCAAGCCATTCTCTTAAGCTGGTATTTTTTCTCTTTGCTTCCCTCTATCTCGTCGTCCCTCAATTTTTCCAGTTGTTGCAATATATTCCAGCTGTTCTCTTCTCATTAGATGGCCAAAAGAATGATGCTTGTTTCTTCCTTATATTTATCACTACAAACGAAATAAAATCAATAATAACTCAACTGCCCGTGTCTCATCTCCCAAACAAAGAAAGGTAGATGCAGTCCCCATCACAACAGTTTCAGCACACGCCAAAAGACATAATGCGACCAACTAAAGTACCGGTGATAAACAACCGTGCTCTTTACAATAGTCAAAAGATCATCATAAATTGTGATCAATTGTTCTATCCTTCTATTAACTTGTTTTATTTGTGATAGCACATAAGTAATTGATAGACACACACTGAGGTGGACAACTAAGGCAAGTAAGCCAATATAAATACATTCCTACAGACTCTGTGATGATATATGACAACAAGCACTCATGTGGACACATTGACGACGTAGAGAACAGACATCTCGCCACGTTGATGTTGGTCAACAAGTACAGTAGAAGCACACAAGAAATATTCATCAAAATCTTCATCTCAACGTTGTCCTATCATTGATTCAACACAATCTTCATCTCAACGTTGTCCTATCATTGATTCAACACAATCTTCATCTCAACGGTGTCCTATCATTGATTCAACACAATCTTCATCTCAACGTTGCCCTATCATTGATTCAACACAATCTTCATCTCAACGTTGCCCTATCATTGATTCAACACAATCTTCATCTCAACGGTGTCCTATCATTGATTCAACACAATCTTCATCTCAACGTTGTCCTATCATTGATTCAGCACAATCTTCATCCTATGATTGATTCAACACAATCTTCATCCTATGATTGATTCAACACAATCGTCATCCTATCATTGATTCAACACAATCTTCATCCTATCATTAATTCAACACAATCTTCATCCTGTGATTGATTCAACACAATCTTCATCCTATGATTGATTCAGCACAATCTTCATCCTATGATTGATTCAACACAATCTTAATCCTATCATTGATTCAACACAATCGTCATCCTATCATTAATTCAACACAATCTTCATCATATCATTGTTTCAATACAATCTTCATCCGAACGTTTTTCTTACGCTGCCAACATATGACCATATTCTTCTCTTGATTAAATTTTTTTTTTTTATTTTTGCATATCTCATATGTATGCCATAGTCTTGAATCATCACATGGTATACATCGTATTTTCCCCGTTGTATTTGTCTTCAAACGCATCCAGTTTATTTTCTATTTCTTCAGTTGTTTTACAGCTCTCGCGTGCATGAGTAAGGGTGTATAATACATTTAATTTCTCTAAGTAATAAATTACGAGATTAAATTATTAGAGATCAATTCAACTCTTAAATCCCGACACCTCCGGTTTCGTTATTACTTCACCAAATTCATCTTTACAACATCGGCCTCCCGTGTTCTGACCTCCTCCAGGCATTTTCCCTCTGTTTTCTGTATACTCTCCATGTCTCTGGCTTGTGTCCGTGCTCTCACGTGCCCGTTTGCTGTCTGTTTGATTACGTGTGTCAGCGAACCTGGCAACCGCTAACAGTAAGTTGGTGCAGCTGTCTCAGTGCATGTTTGTGGGTGCGCTGGTTAGCGTGCACATGTGCGCATTCGTTGGCGTGCATGTGCTTGTGTATTTGAACCCTAGGAGTACGTAACGAAGAAATCATATCAAGGGCCTTCTCTACTGCCAACTTTTTGAGCTTCTCATTATTTAGTAATGAGTGTACAACAATTTCAAACTTCTCTCTGTAACGAAGAAATCATACCAAGGTCCTTCTCTACTACCATCTTTTTGAGCTTCTCATTATTTAGTAATGAGTGTACAACAATTTCAAACTTCTCTCTGTAACGAACAAATGATATCAAGGTCCTTCTCTACTACCATGTTTGTGAAAATGTAAAAAAAAAAGTAAAGCTTTTTCAAGCCTCGTCATGCCAAGTGGCGTATAGGGAATATGGTGTTAGTGACCATACATTTTACATACCCTCGGTACATTATTTTTGGGGTAATGTGGTCGGTATTACGCCCGTGCCACTTTAATTTCCCAGAAAAATATCCGGTCCCCATTAAAGACTGGGTGAACCGAAAACCGTCGATTGGGATCGAACCCTACCTCTTCTCATTTGTAGTCCAGTTCACTAACCACTGAGCTATCGCGGCTGCCGCCATCATTGTGAGCATCTCATTATTTAGTGATGAGTGTACAACGATTTGAAACTTCTCTATCATCACTTTATCTCATACCCCTTCGGGTGTTGATGAAGATTACAAATTCGAGTTCTTCATGTAGCCACTAACCATTATCATTTGATATCGTTGCACTGTTTCTCGAATGTTTTCAGCCAAACTTGCTCTGGGCCTCCTTTTAGCCCTTATTCTATCTCTTCTTTCAATATAATTTTGAATAGTATGAAATATGTTGGTATGCTTTCAAAATTGGCAGCCCATTTCCTTTGTTGCTTCTGTTTATCGTTCTTAACAAATGGAAGAATATCATGGACAATAAGATGACAGAAAAGAAAATCGCTGGAGGCTGTAGAAATGTGGTTTTGCAGAAGAATGTTGAGAATACCATGGGCAGCTAAGGAGAGTAATTAAAAGTCCTGAAAGAGGTCAAAGCAAAGAGAGAGCTAATTTCCAATATTAGGAAGAAACAATCATCATTTGTTGACCATGAAATGAGTAGGGCACAGCTGGAATATATTGTGACAACTGGGAAAATTAAAAGACGAAGATATAGAGGGAAGCAAAGAGAAAGATACCAGACAGCTTAAGAGAATGGCTTGGCAGAAGGTCAACAACAGAAATGATAAATAACTCTCTAGATCGAAAGATGTGGACAGACATGATCACCTACGCCTGCAGGCATGACACTTGATGATGATGATGATGATGTTGATGTTTGTAGTTCAGGATTGATTCAATGCCCAATCTTTCTCACTGCAACATCAATTATGATTCTATTTAGTCTGGTCGCTCCATGTGCTTTCCTCAAATATCTGATCTATATGTGACTAGCTTCCGTTTATGTATTTTTGTGAATTGTATGTTTGGCACTGATAACACAAGATTTGAATTAATATAATCTGTACGCGGATTTCTTCATGATTACAGGTACTTTCTCGTGCTGAAGTGTATGGCTTACATACTCAAATACATGTTCGGGGCTTGATATACACACTCAAGTCTCATATAAAATTATGAAAGTCTCGTATTCATATCTAGAGCATCACATAACTTCATGTGAATATTCAGAGATCAATTACTTATTCAGAGATCAATTACATATTCAGAGATCAATTACATATTCTGAGATCAATTACATTTTCGGTCATATAATGCAGACATACACAAAGTTTCATATACATGTTGTATGACGTGTACATTCAGAGACTTATGTGCACATTCATAGCCTTCTATACACATTCAGAGGCTTTTGTACACATTCAGAGTCTACTGTATACATTCAGTGTCTTCTGTACACATTCAGAGTCTTCTGTACACATTCAGAGTCTTCTGTACACATTCAGAGTCTTCTGTACACATTCAGAGTCTTCTGTACACATTCAGTGTCTTCTGTACACATTCAGAGTCTTCTGTACACATTCAGAACCTTCTATACACATTCAGAGGTTCTGCACACATTTAGATCCTTCTATAAGCATTCAGAGACTGAAACAAATATTCCTAGCCTCATATAGACATTCAGAGACTGAAACAAATATTCCTAGCCTCATATAAACATTCAGAGACTGAAATAAAAATATTCCTAGCCTCATATAGACACTCAGAGACTGAAACAAATATTCATAGCCTCATATAGACATTCAGAGACTGAAACAACTATTCCTAGCCTCATATAGACATTCAGTTCAATGAATGCGTGGTGTCTTTGTGATGTTACTCTCCCCTGGCCTCTTGTGTAGAGGGACCGATGCCTAGCCTTCTCGGATAACGACAATAAACAGGGTCCCGTGTGCACTCGCGCACGTTAATGATCTCGTGGCAGTTAAAGTCGAAAAGAGTAGGCCCTAAATATGGCCACTATCCGGGCAACAATTGACACGTAAAACCTACTCACATTGTGGATCTCAGACCGCACCACGGAGTTCGTGCACGTGGGTCTAGATTGTCCTCAAATTTTCTCGAGGGGGGATAAAGGAGCACTTATTGGTTCGTCAGTATGCAGTGATGATAATCGTAATAACATATATAAACCCAAAGCCACATACCCATAGTTCTACTACCACTTTCAGTCACATATACATCCTTATAGACTCATGTGGTAGAAGTAGTAATAGCCTCCGTCAATTATAGTTGACTATTGATTTTTTTTAGCACCCTTAGAAATGATATTTTTTCTGTTCTTTTCTTTCGCCGTGTATTCTCTTTCTCTATGAGTCTGTCAGCTTCTTGTTGGAGGTGAACCTTTAGAGTGTGTTTCCAGAGATTGTGTGTGGCAGGTGTGGTTGATAACCTGTCGACACCAAAATGGCGTATCTGGAGTGTCCTCTCCAGGGCGCGAGCTTGGGCAGAAAAGGAAAGAGACAAGTTGTTGCCCATACAACATGTTTTTTCTCTCCACACAGCCGAGCCCATGCAACATGTTTCTTCTCTCCACACAGCCGAGCGATACAAAAGTCTAGCAGGGCAAGGACAGTTTGATGTCAACTGCGCCGCAGGAGTTGCTAGAGCAATGTTGAAATCAACACGAACTGCCTTAGGGACTTCATCTCCGGATTTTCCCTCAGGGTTTACTCCCGAAGTCTATTCTATTTTGGTGGTCTCATAATAAAGGCTACAAGACTTTCGCATCGCTAGCGTGGCTACCAGGGGCTGTGACCACGGCCAGGGGAGACAAGAACAGATCCATTGTCACCTGCCATGCTTGTCGTTTATAGACGGTTAAGGAGACTGGGGACAGGATCTTCGCAGATGCTTCTGAGTTTTTTAATCTGAGCTGAAACCATCATCAGTGCTTTCAACTAAACTAAACCACACTGAACTAAACTAAACTAAACTAAACTAAACTATACTAAACTAAACCACACTGAACTACAACTAAACTAAACTAAACTAAACTAACCACACTGAACTAAACTAAACTAACAAACAAAACAAAACAAAACAAAACTAAACTAAACTAAACTAAACTAAACTAAACTAAACTAAACTAAACTAAACCAGACTGAACTAAACTAAACTAAACTAAACTAAAACTAAACTAAACTAAACTAAACCACACTGAACTAAACTAAACTAAACTAAACTGAACTAAACTAAACTAAACCACACTGAACTAAACAAACTAAACTAATCCACACTGACTAAACTAAACTAAACTAAACTAACAAAACAAAACAAAACTAAACTAAACTAAACTAATTTAAACTAAACTAAACTAAACTAAACTAAACTAAACTAAACTAAACCACACTGAACTAAACTAAACTAAACTAAACTAAACTAAAACTATTCTAAACTAAACCACACTGAACTAAACTAAACTAAACTAAACCACACTGAACTAAACTAAACTAAACTAAATTAAACTAAACTTCACAAAACAAAACAAAACTAAAAACTAAACTAAACTACACTAAACTAAACTAAACCACACGAATTAAACTAAACTGAACTAAACTAAACAAAACAAAACTAAACTAAACTAAACTAAACCACACTGAACTAAACAAAACTAAACAAAACTAAACTAAACTAAACTAAACTAAACTAAACTAAACTGAACTGAACTAAACTAAACAAAACTAAACTAAACTAAACCACACTGAACTAAACTAAACTAAACTAAACTAAACCACACTGAACTAAACTAAACTAAACTAAACTAAACCACACTAAACTAAACTAAACCACACTGAACTAAACTAAACTGTACTAAACTAAACTAAACTAAACCACACTGAAACTAAACTAAACTGAACTAAACTAAACCAAACTAAACTAAACTAAACTAAACTGTCACATAACAAGTTCAGAATCTGCCAAACAATTTCAGAACTTCACATTTTTTTCCAAATCGTTCCTAGATGTTTAAGTCAGTACCTAACATACAACATGTTTAACTCAGTACCTAACATACAACATGTTTAACTCAGTACCTAACATACACATGTTAACTCAGTAACTAACATACAACATGTTTAACTCAGTAAACTAACATACAACATGTTAACTCAGTACCTAACATACAACATGTTTAACTCAGTGCCTAACATACAACATGTTTAACTGAGTACCTAACATACAACATGTTTAACTCAGTACCTAACGTACAACATGTTTAACTCAGTACCTAACAAACAACATGTTTAACTCAGTACCTAACATACAACATGTTTAACTCAGTACCTAACATACAACAAGTTTAACTCAGTACCTAACTACAACATGTTTAACTCAGTACCTAACAAACGACATATTTAACTCAGTATGTAACATACAACTTGTTTAACTCAGTACCTAACATACAACAAATTTAACTCAGTACCTAACATACAACATGTTTAACTCAGTACCTAACAAACAATATGTTTAACTCAGTACCTAACATACAACATGTTTAACTCAGTACCTAACATACAACATGTTTAACTCAGTAACCTAACATACAACATGTTTAACTCAGTACCTAACAAACAATATGTTTAACTCAGTACCTAACATACAACATGTTTAACTCAGTACCTAACATACAACATGTTTACTCAGTACCTAACATACAACATGTTTAACTCAGTACCTAACATACAACATGTTTAACTCAGTACCTAACAAACAATATTTTAACTCAGTACCTAACATACAACATGTTTAACTCAGTACCTAACATACAACATGTTTAACTCAGTACCTAACATACAACATGTTTAACTCAGTACCTAACATACAACATGTTTAACTCAGTACCTACCATACAATATGTTTAACTCAGTACCTAACATACAACATGTTTAACTCAGTACCTAACATACACCATGTTTAACTCAGTACCTACCATACAATATGTTTAACTCAGTACCTAACATACAACATGTTTAACTCAGTACCTAACATACAACATGTTTAACTCAGTACCTAACATACAACATGTTTAACTCAGTACCTAACATACAACATGTTTAACTCAGTACCTAACATACAACATGTTTAACTCAGTACCTAACATACACCATGTTTAACTCAGTACCTAACATACAACATGTTTAACTCAGTACCTAACATACAACATGTTTAACTCAGTACCTACCATACAATATGTTTAACTCAGTACCTAACATACACCATGTTTAACTCAGTACCTAACATACAACATGTTTAACTCAGTACCTAACATACAACATGTTTAACTCAGTACCTAACATACAACATGTTTAACTCAGTACCTAACATACAACATGTTTAACTCAGTACCTAACATACACCATGTTTAACTCAGTACCTAAAATACAACATGTTTAACTCAGTACCTACCATACAATATGTTTAACTCAGTACCTAACATACAACATGTTTAACTCAGTACCTAACATACAATATGTTTAACTCAGTACCTAACATACAACATGTTTAACTCAGTACCTAACATACAACATGTTTAACTCAGTACCTACCATACACCATGTTTAACTCAGTACCTAACATACAACATGTTTAACTCAGTACCTACCATACAATATGTTTAACTCAGTACCTAACATACAACATGTTTAACTCAGTACCTAACATACAACATGTTTAACTCAGTACCTACCATACACATGTTTAACTCAGTACCTAACATACAACATGTTTAACTCAGTACCTAACATACAACATGTTTAACTCAGTACCTAACATACAACATGTTTAACTCAGTACCTAACATACAACATGTTTAACTCAGTACCTAACAACAACATGTTTAACTCAGTACCTAACATACACCATGTTTAACTCAGTACCTAACATACAACATGTTTAACTCAGTACCTAACATACAACATGTTTAACTCAGTACCTACCATACAATATGTTTAACTCAGTACCTAACATACACCATGTTTAACTCAGTACCTAACATACAACATGTTTAACTCAGTACCTAACATACAACATGTTTAACTCAGTACCTAACATACAACATGTTTAACTCAGTACCTAACATACAACATGTTTAACTCAGTACCTACCATACACCATGTTTAACTCAGTACCTAAAATACAACATGTTTAACTCAGTACCTACCATACAATATGTTTAACTCAGTACCTAACATACAACATGTTTAACTCAGTACCTACCATACAATGTTTAACTCAGTACCTAACATACAACATGTTTAACTCAGTACCTAACATACAACATGTTTAACTCAGTACCTACCATACACCATGTTTAACTCAGTACCTAACATACAACATGTTTAACTCAGTACCTACCATACAATATGTTTAACTCAGTACCTAACATACAACATGTTTAACTCAGTACCTAACATACAACATGTTTAACTCAGTACCTACCATACAACATGTTTAACTCAGTACCTAACATACAACATGTTTAACTCAGTACCTAACATACAACATGTTTAACTCAGTACCTACCATACAATATGTTTAACTCAGTACCTACCATACAATATGTTTAACTCAGTACCTAACATACAACATGTTTAACTCAGTACCTACCATACAATATGTTTAACTCAGTACCTAACATACAACATGTTTAACTCAGTACCTACCATACAATATGTTTAACTCAGTACCTAACAAACGACATGTCCATTACCTCACACACATGTTCATTACCTCACATACATGTCCATTACCTCACATACATGTCCATTACCTCACACACATGTTCATTACCTCACACACATATTCAGAAATCAGATAAAAACTCCACCTGAGCCGCACTTCCATTTTTTTTTAAACCTGCCATTCAAGCCCAAAACGTCACATTCAATTTCAAAACCTCTAATTCAAGTTAAAATATATTTCTATTTCATTGTTCAAAAACATCATGAACAAAGAGCGAGCTTCAAGATGAGGTTGATACACTTCACATGTGAACAAACAAAAAAACTGCCCTCGGAATCTTCAAAGAAATGCATGAACATTAGTTAATTAAAGAAAACACTGGGAAAACAAGAAATGCTCGTGACAGCTAAACAAATAAACAATACAAACAACAGTTTCTCAACTCATTGAACATGATGCACTCAGTGGAAGTACCACTCTGAATTCTTTAAACATCTTTTATCTTCATTACACAAAAATATGTACGAGATTTCCAGGTTATGTGTATATCATTTTGACGGTTAAATGTTATGTTATTTTCGGATCATCAACACTGCACACTGGTGGAACCCATAAGTGCTCCGGTTTCCACCTCAAAATATCGAGAATCTCCGAGGAGAACCCTGGCCCGCGTGCACGAACTCCGTAGTGCCGTCTTGGATCGCTGCGAGTAGATTTTTGCTGACAATTTTGTCCGGGCAGCGGCTCCTTTCGATTTTTAATTGCCATGAGATTTTAACATGTGCAACGTGCACACACGACCTTAATTTTATTGCCATTTATTTTAAGAGTATTTCACTATCCAGAGAGTAGGCGAGGGTAAAGCCACGAAGAAACCACGGATCGAATTTTCTTCATTGTTGACAAATGCTGGGACTGCTGGGATTGAACCCGGGAATTTCCTGTCCTGAGGCTGAGTGAGCATCAGATGGGTGATGCACCACAGAAATAAAAAGCAGAATAGCTTAGGCCAAAATAGCATTTCAGAAAATGAAAAATATCTTATACAACAAATCTATGTCAATAGAAGTGAGAAAGAGAGTTCATCGGTGCTATATAGAACCAATTCTGACCTATGGAAGCGAATCATGAACAGTAGACAAACAAATGAAAAGACGATTAGAGGCCACAGAGATGGGATTTCTCAGAAGAATTTTGAAAGTTCCCTGGACAGCTGAAAAGACCAATGATGGAGTTCTCAAAGAGGCCAACAAAAAAAGGGAGCTCTTAAAAAACATCAGAAAGAAGCAATCAACATTTTTTGGGCACATCATGAGAAGAGGAAAGTTGGAATACTTGGTTACAACTGGCAAAATAAAAGGAAAGAGAGATCGCGGGCGACAAAGAGAGAAAATACTGGATAGCTTGGTGTCATGGCATGGAAAACAGTCAACAACAGAATTGATACGATGCACTGTAGATAGAAGATTGTGGAGGGACATGATCGCCTACGCCAACCGGTATGGCACATGATGATGATGATGATGATGATGATGATGAGGCTGAGTAGACTACCCCCCTTTCCTCCCTTACCTCCCCCCCCACACACACACCCACACAAAGGCTAAAACAGGCAATGATGTTATTGTACATTTTCTTTTTTTTTTTTTTTTACATTTGAATTCCTGTATACCTTTTGTTGAATTCCTTTTTGTGTTATATCCCGTTCAATCATATGTTTATATGTTTAATGTCATATATTGCTTATGAGTTTAGGGACGCGTTTCACGGTGCTCCATAGCACATCACAGAGGAACATGTCATATCTATCAAAGCTTTTACATAATATATGAGTGTTTATGTGTAGTAGTTATAGTAGCAGCAATAGCAGTGTCCAGTCACCGAAGAAACACAGCCATTAGTGTATATACTCGTATATATCTTCTGTTGTGACCTCTCGTTAAGTATGCTCATTTTATCTTGCATTTCTTTATGGTCATATGGGAGGAGATCTATGTTATCAGCTCAATATGGATCTTCAATCTGCTAGGATAGTTACCACTGGATGATTCCATTCCTGTAGTTATTTCTTTATTTCCACAATCCGATCTATGTCCAGCAGAAAGAGAAATGGAGAAAGCAGTGATTCGATCCTCACCAATGTTCTTATTTTAAATACACCAAAAGCTGGCCTTCATGTACAACATTGCATTTAACTCATTCTTATATTACCTTTATTATAACTCGGGGACTGGTTGGTCTAGAGATAAGACGGCGGTCTCGAGACAGAGAGGTTGTGAGTTCAAATCACGGCTCTATACAAATTTGCTCCTCTAATGAGTCTTCATCACAAAGTGGTAGGGTAACCTCTGTGCTCATATCCTTTAGAGCTGTTCTAGTTGTAGAGTAACCTGTGTGCTCATATCCCTTAGAGCTGTTCTAGTGTTAGAGTAACCTGTGTGCCCATATCCCTTAGAGCTGTTCTAGTGGTAGAGTAACATGTGTGTCCATATCCCTTAGAGCTGTTCTAGTGGTAGAGTAACCTGTGTGCTCATATCCCTTAGAGCTGTTCTAGTGGTAGAGTAACTTGTATGTCCATATCCCTTAGAGCTGTTCTAGTGGTAGAGTAACATGTATGTCCATATCCCTTAGAGCTGTTCTAGTGGTAGAGTAACATGTATGTCCATATCCCTTAGAGCTGTTCTAGTGGTAGAGTAACCTGTGTGCTCATATCCCTTAGAGCTGTTCTTGTGGTAGAGTAACCTGTGTGTCCATATCCCTTAGAGCTGTTCTTGTGGTAGAGTAACCTGTGTGTTCATATCCCTTAGAGCTGTTCTAGTGGTAGAGTAACTTGTGTGTCCATATCCCTTAGAGCTGTTCTAGTGGTAGAGTAACCTGTGTGCCCATATTCCTAGCGCTGTTCTAGTAGTGGTGTAACCTGTGTGCCCATATCCCTATCGAGCTGTTCTTGTGGTAGAGTACCTGAGTTCACCCTAGACAGGGCTATAGGTGAGACCTTCAACTCTACCTATTCACTGTGCCTCTATGAACAGAGTAACCTGTCTAGTCCGGCCAAGCGAGTAGGAATCGCAGAATGAATGCAACCGGTACTCAATAACGCTAGTACTGACATCCGATGTGTTGACCGAAAGGCGCAGATATACACAGCTCAACTACACACCCTAACGGTCTTGTAAATGACGGATGACGCAGAGAACGATCTATTCCTTATAGTTACCGGCTGACGAGAGAACGATCTAATCCTTTAATAGTTACCTGGTGACGATAGAACGATCTAATCCTTTAATAGTTACCTGGTGACGAGAGAACGATCTAATCCTTTAATAGTTACCGGTGACGAGAGAACGATCTAATCCTTTAATAGTTACCTGGTGACGAGAGAACGATCTAATCCTTTAATAGTTACCTGGTGACGAGAGAACGATCTATTCCTTTAATAGTTACCTGGTGACGAGAGAACGATCTAATCCTTTAATAGTTACCTGGTGACGAGAGAACGATCTATTCCTTTAATAGTTACCGCTGACGAGAGAACGATCTAATCCTTTAATAGTTACCTGGTGACGAGAGAACGATCTATTCCTTTAATAGTTACCTGGTGACGAGAGAACGATCTATTCCTTTAATAGTTACCTGGTGACGAGAGAACGATCTATTCCTTTAATAGTTACCTGGTGACGAGAGAAAGAGAACAACGATGGCCTAACATCAACATGTGCTATACATTTAAAAAAAATATGACGATCATCATTTTCAGGAGGACGTGAACTTCCGGTATTTGGTGGATAGGCGGCAGGAATCATTGAAGGCTATGTCTGAAAAGTGTTCCTTGTTACAGCTTCCTCATATTCCAAGTCCGACTTGTTGCAGGAGCTACTGAGTTAAGTGCTCTGTACACACCGTGAGCTGTGTGTCTCATCCGTTTTGAGCATGTTTCGATACTCCAATTGTTTACGATGAATGATGATATCGTATGACAGGGAACAGTTGACTGTGTTCACTTTCTGCGCCGTTTCACCTTATGTCTTTTGGCGTGTGCGGAGACTGCTACGATGGGGACTACAGTTACCTTTCTTTGTTTGGGAGATGAGATATTAATTCGGATGATTACGCTGGCACGGGTAATCAACCGCTGGCGGTTGAGCAATTATGGATTTCAATTCGTTTGTAGTGATACCGGGGCCTTCCATAACAAAAATAACCAACGATAAAGAGAGAAAGAGAAAACAAAATTACCTTTTTTTTACAGGTTAATAAGTTTTATGGGGAATCCATCCAATAACGATTCAGCAAAATGAAAGCGACTTGATACTCCAAAAGTCCAACAAAAAATATGAATTGTAGTTGCTGTCTTTTTTTCAAACACGGCCACTAACTCAATCTTTTCAAAGCTGTCAATTTTTTTAATACTTATATTACTATCTTTACGACACATAGTACCTTTGCTGGTGTATGTGGGGGGGGGGGGGGGGCAACGATAGAACCAGAGGGATAAA
>JAVIAB010000041.1:40548280-40563280 GCA_032433765.1 Megaustenia siamemsis | reverse complement strand
TTTATTACTAACAGGAGGAGATAAGAAAGTTTATTACTAACAGGAGGAAATAAGAAACTTTATTACTAACTGGAGGAAATAAGAAAGTTTAATACTAACTGGAGGAAATAAGAAAATTTATTACTAACTAGAGGAAATAAGAAAATTTATTACTAACTGGAGGAAATAAGAAAGTTTATTACTAACTGGAGGAAATAAGAAACTTTATTACTAACTAGAGGAAATAAGAAAATTTATTACTAACTGGAGGAAATAAGAAAATTTATTACTAACTAGAGGAAATAAGAAAATTTATTACTAACTGGAGGAAATAAGAAAGTTTATTACTAACTAGAGGAAATAAGAAAGTTTATTACTAACTGGAGGAAATAAGAAAGTTTATTACTAACTGTAGGAAATAAGAAAGTTTATTACTAACTGGAGGAAATAAGAAAGTTTATTACTAACTGGAGGAAATAAGAAAGTTTATTACTAACTGGAGGAAATAAGAAAGTTTATTACTAACAGGAGGAAATAAGAAACTTTGTTACTAACAGGAGGAAATAAGAAAGTTTATTACTAACTGGAGGAAATAAGAAAATTTATTACTAACTGGAGGAAATAAGAAAGTTTATTACTAACTGGAGGAAATAAGAAAGTTTATTACTAACTGTAGGAAATAAGAAAGTTTATTACTAACTGGAGGAAATAAGAAAGTTTATTACTAACTGGAGGAAATAAGAAATTTTTTTTTACTAACTGGAGGAAATAAGAAAGTTTATTACTAACTGGAGGAAATAAGAAACATGCTTTATGTATATATATATATATATATATATATATATATATATATATATATATATATATATATATATATATATATATATATATATATATGGGTGTGTGTGTATTGTGTATGGTGTGGGTGGTGTGTGTATTGTGTATGGTGCGGGTGTGTATGTTTGGTATGTATGGGTGGTGTGTGTGGCTGGTGTGTGTGTGCGTGTATATACGCATGACAATCCTAATATCTAATAAAATATTATAAAAATAAATCTCCTAGGCATGGGACAAACATGTTCCCAAATAAAGGTATTTCACAGCACTCGGTAAAACGCACAAAGGAACAACAGTAAACAAAGAGAACAATAGACAGTCCGATGGTGAAAAGAAATGGGTATGGTTTTACATAGTTGAGACACTGCACAAAATCACAACTTTGTTGCGGGTCTGCATGAACAGAGGAAAAATCTATATGTTGGCAATTGCTCCTGCTGAAGGGCTGTTGAGTCGCAACATCGTTTTGAGTTTGTTTTCTCCCTTACCTCCGTAAAGCTGTAACTATACCACCTTTTAATATTTTTTTCTTTTCGTGTTTATCGTCATCTTTACAGCAGCTTCACAATTTGTACACCATTGTATGTCTTTGTATGTCTTTGTATGTCTTTGTATGCCATGGCATGCCTTTGTATGTCTTTGTATACCTTTGTATGTCATTGCATGTCATTGTATGCCTTTGTACGTCTTTGTATATATTTGTATGTCTTTGTATGCCATGGCATGCCTTTGTATGTCTTTGTATGTCTTTGTATACCTTTGTATACCTTTGTATGTCATTGCATGCCATTGTATGCCTTTGTACGTCTTTGTATGTATTTGTATGTCTTTGTAGGCCGTTGTTATATCATTGTGTGCCTTTGTATGCCTTGTATGCCGTTGTATACCATTGTATACCTTTGTATCTCTGTGTAGGTCTTTGTATGCCATTGTATGTCTTTGTATGCCAGTGTATGTCATTGTATGCCTTTATATGTCTTTGTATGTCTTTGTATGTCTTTGCCTACTCAATAGACAACTCGAGCCAGAATGTGAACCTGTGCACATCGAGATCTTGCCACTGGAAAGACCTGCACCACCTGAGACTCCCAATTCGTTAACCCCAAGAAAGGATAACTTGCTGAGAGGTCATTCGTCCATATTGTCGTCACGTGACTAGAGCACTTGACTGCAAAACTGAATGATTGGAGCACACAACTGTCCATGAATTATCTCATTTGACAAGTTTGTGTGTGATAGTGGACATTTCTATCAGGAACCCACACGAGAGGAGGGCGGGGCCACAAACCTTGACTGACACCCACCACAGATAGGGGCACACCTCCAGATGGAGTTGTTATATGATGTTGTTACTTAGACTTGTTTACAACCCTAACATCTCCAGGGCCTGTTTCGTGTAGGGAATCCCCACTATCATATTTATCCTTTCCTGTCGTGGTCTTCTCTTATTCTCCTGCGGATTTCTCAATCACGGCTGATATCACCTGTTCAGCACTTTCATTACAGACCTTCCTCTCGCGATAAATGTCAAGGTGGTTTGCAAAGTTCAGCCCATCCGGCTGTTCTTGCAGGATGCACCAAGCCTCGTGTCTGTTGATAGATGATACTGTTTTTGGTAAACAAATGTCAGGTCAGGACGATCGAAGATAAATGTCTACAAGCGACCACTTAACTCTACTCCATCACTCATCGTAAGTTATCCACTGCGATTCTGTAAAAATTCCACCTATTCTTTTCCGTTTCTCTAGAAATTCACCATCGTTAAATAGAAGCATAGTAAATCCAGAACTATACGGAAACGAGAATCAGAAATAAATAAATTATGCTCAAAATGAGAAAATGAATAATGTGAGAAAGATTAGTTTAGGGCAGGAATAAGTGGGTGAGATATATTGAAGCCAAGTGATGTGCTCCATGAGATTTGAAAGTTAATAGTTGTGATTTAGAATTATCGAGGGTTTTGCTGAGCTGTGCCCGTACATTGTGAAACGTCATCATCTACGATTCAGCATTTCATGTAGAACAGTTTAATCATGATCAGCGTCATGAGCAGCAGCTTCACAATAATTAACATCAGCACCAGTAACAGGATCATTATTTACCATCACCACTACCATTATTACCACAACCACCATCACCTTAATCATCATCATCACCATCACCAACATCATCATCATAACCATCATCATCATCATCACCACCACCATCATCATCATCATCATCATCATCAT
This sequence comes from Megaustenia siamemsis, assembly GCA_032433765.1. Taxonomy (NCBI): domain Eukaryota; kingdom Metazoa; phylum Mollusca; class Gastropoda; order Stylommatophora; family Ariophantidae; genus Megaustenia; species Megaustenia siamemsis. The sequence goes on along the minus strand of JAVIAB010000041.1, from coordinate 40,560,233 downwards.
CATCATCATCATCATCACCACCAACATCACCTTCATCATCATCATCAACACCACCATAATCACCACCATTTTCATCATTATCACCACCTTCATCATCATCATCATCATTACCACCACCACCTTCATCACCATTATCACCATCACCACCTTCATCATCATCATCATCATGACCACCACAACCTTCATCACCATTATTACTATCACCACTTTCATCATCATCATTACCACCACCACCTTCATCACCATCACCACCTTCATCATCATCATCATCATCATCATTACAACCACCACCTTCATCACCATTATTACCATCACCACCTTCATCATCATTATCATCACCACCTTCATCACCATTATCACCATCACCAACTTCATCATCATCATCATTACCACCACCACCTTCATCACCATCACCACCATCACCACCATCACCACCTTCATCATCATTATCATCACCACTACTTCCATCACCATTATCACCACCACCACCTTCATCATCATCATCATTATCACCACCACCTTCATCACCATTATTACCATCACCACCTTCATCATCATTATCATCACCACCTTCATCACCATTATCACCATCACCACCTTCATCATCATCATTACCACCACCACCTTCATCACCATCACCACCTTCATTATCATTATCATCACCACTACTTCCATCACCATTATCACCACCACCAACTTCATCTTCACCATCATCACCATCATCATTATCACCACCACCGTCAGCACCATTATTACCATCACCACCTTCATCATCATTATCATCATCACCACCTTCATTACTATTATCACCATCACCACCTTCAGCACCATTATCACCTTCATCATCATTATCACCATTATCACCATCACCACCTTCAGCACCATTATCATCATCACCACCTTCATCATCATTATCACCATCACCACCTTCAGCACCATTATCACCATCACCACCTTCATCATCATTATCACCATTATCACCATCACCACCTTCAGCATCATTATCACCATCACCACCTTCATAATCATTATCACCATCACCACCTTCAGCACCATTATCATCATCACCACCTTTATCATCATTATCACCATCACCACCTTCAGCACCATTATCACCATCACCACCTTCATCATCATTGTCACCATTATCACCATTATCACCATTATCACCATAACTACCTTCAGCATCATTATCACCATCACCACCTTCATAATCCATATCACCATCACCACCTTCAGCACAATTATCACCATCACCACCTCCATTACCGTTATCACCATCACCACCATCATCATTATTATCATCACCATCACCTTCATCATCATCATATTTATAGAGCTGTGATGTTATTTATTCTTTATATTATCTTTGTATGACAACACATCACGTTTATAGTTGATCACAAGAGGTAAATCATGACAGACTCTTTTTCTCTCATTATATAATTCATTATCATAATCAGTTTATTAATTTCTATTATTAATCTTGGTCTATGATCGTTCTGTAGTGGATGCACTTATCTTAATTAATGTTCATTAATTCGGGACTTCTCTGAGGCAATTCGCCGATGACTATGATCAGTCCCAAGTGCATATCTTGCATACAGCATTATTCAACTTACGTTTATGAGGAATATGAAACAACTTGAAATACTCTTAAGCACTTTCACAACACTAAAGTTCATATTTTCATTGCTATACTCACTACTCTCTATCAACTTACTTAATAACTTCTCCACTGACTTGAAACCACAACTTGAAGATTCTTAATTTCCTAACTAACTGGCTCAACTTTCTAATCTCAACTTGTCTGTGTGTCTAATTTCCTAACTGTCTAATTCTATAACTTTTTTCTAACTACCTTCGGCAGTTCGGCCGAAGCCGGACTAAGCTTACTTAGTCTACATCTTGACTTCTCTCTCTCTCTCTCTAATTGTAACTGTAACTAACTTAAACCTATTGTGTTGAAGTTTAAATACTCCAACCACAACTCTTCGCCTAAAAATCAGCAGCCAATCAAACTGTCGCAAAGTGACAATTTGCACTCTTCTGATCACTTGAGTTGGTCACTCCTGATCATTCTGTGACCGTAACTTGAACTATTCTCATGGTTTGATGAAAACACATTGTTTTCGTGAATCTCTATGCCATGTTTAAATTAACGGTTACCTCATGACAATGACCTATCCTGGTAGTTGGATGATAACTTATTTATCAGACGGGCCAAAGTCATGGGGTCAATGCATGCTATTGTCATGCATTGCCTAAAAGTTGAAGTGAAATTTCCATGGACTTAAACTCATCATCGTGTCGTCTAGTAACTCTGGACATTACCTCCTTCCCACTTTCTGTGTATCCACTACCCCCTATGTGAACTTCTATTATCCCCTAACTTGTTATTCTGTCTGGAAATTTTCCATACTTTAAATTTATGTCCTAACTACTGCTGGTCGCTACCATCTGTTACTGCTATTGTCTATTGAGAAGCGGGTAACAACTAAGGTACCTGCCCCCATGCTTCCATTAGCTCACTCTTTAACATCACCACCTTCATCATCACCACCACCACCATCATCATCTTCATCACCATCATGATCATGATTATCACCATCACCACCTTCACATCATAATCATTATGACCACCACCACCATCGTCTTCATCATCACCACCATCATCATCAGCATCATCACCACCATCATCATCAACACTATCACCTTCACCAGCATTAACTACATCAGAGTCATTAACATCACTGTTAGAGTCATCCTCATCCTATTTTCACACATTCTCTAGTTGTAAAGATGCACGTTTACAAAGATTATCAAGCACATATTATGACATTTGTTAAGCCTACTTCATAATCTAGTCTGATTCTAACTTGTTCACCTCGTATATTTTTCCAAGATGACTTTCACTAAATTTCCTGTCTCTTTTTATATCTAACATTTTTATTCCCTTTTGTTTGAATTGTGTTCAATATAGTTTGTTCTTTATTTTCAACTACATTTAAAATTAATTATTTGTGGACTTCCGATCAATATGGCGGATAGGCGACAGGAACCATTGATGCTCAGTGTGAGAAGTGTTCCTTGTTGTATTTTCCTCATATTCCAAGTCCGGCTTGCTGCCTGAACTACTGATTTAGCGCTCTGTACACACCGTGAGCTGTGGTTTTTATCCGGATCGTGTTTCTATTTCCGGACTGTTTGATAGAAGTGACTGAAGCAAGTTGACTACAAATAACATGTTGTGATAAAACAAGGCCTACAACACACAGGCCCAACATCTAAAGCTCTCCATGTTACGATTTTCACACAAACATTATTTACGCCACTTTATGTGAATGTGACATTTACAGTTCTCAAGGCTTCGCTAACTACTTTATTTACCTTCACCATGATGTAAATGTGGGTGTCCGGTTAGCGCAATCGATAGGCGGTTGGCTTACCACGGCAACAGCCGGGGTTCGTACCCTGGCGAGGACACCTGGGTTTTACTAATTCCCTAAAAATTAGTGGGAGCCGCGATAGCTCAGTGGTTAGTGAAATGGACTACTACGGACAAGGGGTAGGGTTCGATCCCAACCGACGGCTCCGGGTTCACCCAGCCTTAAATGGGTACCGGATTTTTTCTGGGAAAGTAAAGCAGCACGGGCGTAATACCGACCACATTACCCCAAAAATCATGTGCTGAATGAAGGTCTGTAAAATATAGGGTCACTAACACCATATTTCCCTATACGCCACTTGGCGTGACGGGGGGGGGGGGGGGGGGTACTTTACTTTTTTTTTTTTTTTATGATGTAAATGTCCTATTCTTTAAAGATTCTCATTTATGTCTAATTTCCTGCTTTTCTTCTTTGTTTTTTTTTTCTTTTTGCATTTGAAATCTTTTGTTCTCGACTCTTGTAAAAGAATCATCATTATCATGTGCTAAACCAGTTGACGTTATAAACCACACCATTCCACAATTCTCTGTTTACAGTGCATTGTACCAATTTTGTTGCTGGCTGTTTATTGTGCCACGACAGCAAGGTATCTAATATGTTCGCTCTTATCGTCTACGATCGCATTTTCCTTGTGTTTTGCCAGTTGTAATTAGTATTCCAACTTATCTGTTCCCAAAATTTCGATTGTTTCTTTCTGATGTTTTTATTAACTCTACTTTTGTTTTGGCCTCGTTGAGAATTTCCTTATTTTTTTCTTTTAGCTGTCTGGGGAACTCTGAACATTCTTCTGAGAAATCCCATTTCTATGGCCTGCATTAAAGAATCATATCTTTACAAAATATTTTAAGAAATAAATGATTCCTCTTCTTTTCACTTCATATGGTGGCAGTGATTATATCCTTCAATGACTATCATCAGAATACATTACTGTCAGTCCTAGTCTAAAAAAAAAAATGGGGGTACATATTTTCAGACGTTAATAGCCGGTTTCGGTCGAAAAAAAAATAACCTTTAAACTCGCTGTATTCGAGAACTGAGTGTACACCTCTCTGACCAATACCGAGTGCACATAACTTCTCAGCCACCCAGCTTTTTTGTATTCGTTACTTAATTATCATTATATATTTTACATGATATTGTTTATCTTAATTGTCGTCTGGTATATTTTGCTAAATGTGATCATAATGATTGCTAAACAGTGCTGATACTGCTAGCTGAAACAGTTCCTCTAGAAAGTTTGTGTGTGCTGAAATAGTTCCTCTAGAAAGTTTGTGTGTGCTGAAATAGTTCCCCTAGAAAGTTTGTGTGTGCTGAAATAGTTCCTCTAGAAAGTTTGTGTGTGCTGAAATAGTTCCTCTAGAAAGTTTGTGTGTGCTGTAATAGTTCCTCTAGAAAGTTTGTGTGTGCTGAAATAGTTCCTCTAGAAAGTTTGTGTGTGCTGAAATAGTTCCTCTAGAAAGTTTGTGTGTGCTGAAATAGTTCCTCTAGAAAGTTTGTGTGTGCTGTAATAGTTCCTCTAGAAAGTTTGTGTGTGCTGAAATAGTTCCTCTAGAAAGTTTGTGTGTGCTGAAATAGTTCCTCTAGAAAGTTTGTGTGTGCTGAAATAGTTCTTCTAGAAAGTTTGTGTGTGCTGAAATAGTTCCTCTAGAAAGTTTGTGTGTGCTGAAATAGTTCCTCTAGAAAGTTTGTGTGTGCTGTAATAGTTCCTCTAGAAAGTTTGTGTGTGCTGAAATAGTTCCTCTAGAAAGTTTGTGTGCTGAAATAGTTCCCCTAGAAAGTTTGTGTGTGCTGAAATAGTTCCTCTAGAATGTTTGTGTGTGCTGAAATAGTTCCTCTAGAAAGTTTGTGTGTGCTGTAATAGTTCCTCTAGAAAGTTTGTGTGTGCTGAAATAGTTCCTCTAGAAAGTTTGTGTGTGCTGAAATAGTTCCTCTAGAAAGTTTGTGTGTGCTGAAATAGTTCCTCTAGAAAGTTTGTGTGTGCTGTAATAGTTCCTCTAGAAAGTTTGTGTGTGCTGAAATAGTTCCTCTAGAAAGTTTGTGTGTGCTGAAATAGTTCCTCTAGAAAGTTTGTGTGTGCTGAAATAGTTCCTCTAGAAAGTTTGTGTGTGCTGAAATAGTTCCTCTAGAAAGTTTGTGTGTGCTGAAATAGTTCCTCTCGAAAGTTTGTGTGTGCTGTAATAGTTCCTCTAGAAAGTTTGTGTGTGCTGAAATAGTTCCTCTAGAAAGTTTGTGTGTGCTGTAATACATCATCGTTGATAATGACAGTTAAGTCAACATGGTATATATATATATATATATATATATGGGAAGTTTTCTTTCTTTCTTTCTTTCTTTCTTTCTTTCTTTCTTTCTTTCTTTCTTTCTTTCTTTCTTTCTTTCTTTCTTTCTTTCTTTCTTTTTCTTTCTTTCTCTCTTTCTTTCTTTCTTTCATTCTTTCTTTCCTTCTTTCTTTCTATAATAAGTGACTCTATTTTCAAATGGTTACTATGCTTGTGGTCTCCGCATTGAACATTGACTATCACAGAGCGCCTTCAGATTCCTGTATTAATGGTGAGCGTTGCTATAAGTTCTCATATGCATCGCATGATACTGGCAATGCACGATCATCTTTGTCTGCCTCTAACTCGTCTATCTCGTAATCTGCCATCCGCGATTATTTTCAGCAAGTCATTGCTTCTTACGTTTATCCAAAAAAAAATTATTAATTTGTTTTGATTGAACGAAACTTTCTTGACTGTAACTGTTTCAAAGAAAGTGTATTATTTGTTTTCTTCTGTGCCCATCCAATTCTTACCCTTCTTTTATAAACCCACATTATTTAGTGTATTGACTCAGAACTGGAAGAGGTCACAGATAAATAATTTTATTTACCAACAATTGATATCAGTTGTAGCCGATCCCCCTCTCTGTTGGTCTGGATAAATCAATTCAGAGGAAGAGGTATGTTTACAGCACTCGGACAAAATTATTCCTCTAAATACAGATATACAATGCATTTCCGAGCTGTGATCGCAGCCTTATGCTATAGTCACGAGAACACCTGCGTGAAAGACATTGTCCACGATAGCTAATTATTTAGTTAGCTGAGTGGCAGTGTTCCCTAGCGTTTGGCTTTTCGTGGCAAGGCGCTTTGCCACTGAGTACGGCTTCGGTCCATATATTGTTATTTTTATTGTTGTTGTTGTTGATTATTTGTCATTTTTTCCGAGTGCTGTAAACATACCTCTTCCTCTGAATTGATTCGCTGATTATCGCCTCGGAAGTTTCCCTCTATAATAATATTCATTTATTATTATTTGTCTCTGGTCTGTATATAGACTAATCATATTGGCCAGTTCCAAGCTTGCAAGGATTTGTGAGTCGAAGATACATGATACCCAAATATATCACGCTGAAATCGGATGTACCAGTGCAGAAATCGGATACACTGGTGCTGAAATCGGATGTACTGGTGCTGAAATCGGATACACTGGTGCTGAAATCGTATGTACTGGTGCTGAAATGAACCGAAGGGCGCACATAATTCATAATGCAGTAAAACATAGAAGAGTGTATTTATCTACGCCAATTTACAATGAAATAAAGACTCCCTACAGGCCTTGCCAGTAATATGGAGAATATGGTCTTGGTGACTTCATGTTTTTATGTCAAAGCCACTTTTCTGAGTGATATGGTCGGTATTACCCCAGAGCGCCCCTGCTTCCAATAATATCTCTTCTAGAAAATTGTTAGAGGCTGGGTGACCGCAACCCCGTCAGTCCGAAAATATATCGTCGTTTCTAACGTTTTGGTCGTTAGTGAGCGCCACTTAGTCACCAAGCTGGTTCATTGGCCCATCTAGAACAATGATTATATGGAACTTTTCGTCTTGTCTGACGGTCTAGTGGAGGCTATTGTGTATTTATTTTAGGTTGTTTTTGTCGAGCAGCTTCTCTCGTGGCTAATTCTACCAATGTTTGACAAACACACACGGCCATAGAATGAACAAGTTAGGCCCACTGGTCCACAGGGTTTTGCATCCTTTTTCATGAGTCTTTTCTCTTCTAAGTTTTGCCTTAGCACAGCCTCAAATGATGTTAGACCATTCCTTGTACATGCTCTCCATGATGTGCGATCACTTGCCAGATTTTCCCAGTCATATTCACAGATGGAGAAGTCATTCAGAGATGATTTACATATATCTTTATATCGTAGTTTAGATCTGCCGAAACGATGATTAGTCGTAGGTTATTCTTGTTATGGATCCGTGTGACGCCCTTCAACCAAACGCCATGTACTGATATCTGCAGCTGTTTCTGTGTTGCCTTGTAGCCCCGTCCAAAGTGTTCCATCAGGTATTTGAGGAAGTTGAGTTCTGATGTCAGTGAGCTTTGGGCAATAAGATATGGATGTTCTGATGTTTCATGTGGACGTTTACAGAGTGGACAAGCCGGAGTCTGGTTTCGTTGTATTCTATTGAGGTGGTTGTTCATTTGTACATGACGAGTTCTTAGTCAGTTAATATGGTTATTCAGTCGTACATGACGAGTTCTTAGTCAGTTAATATGGTTATTCAGTCGTACATGACGAGTTCTTAGTCAGTTAATATGGTTATTCAGTCGTACATGACGAGTTCTTAGTCAGTTAATATGGTTATTTAGTCGTACATGACGAATTCTTAGTCAGTTAATATGGTTATTCAGTCGTACATGACGAGTTCTTAGTCAGTTAATATGGTTATTCAGTCGTACATGACGAGTTTTTAATTTGTTGGATTGCGGTTTGCCCTCTTCCCTTTAGATTGTTAATGTTATCGTGGATGTTTGACCTTATCTTATATCTACAAAGTTATCTCCCTGTCTTCATCACGGCTCATCCATTCAGCCGCTCTTCTCTGCAGTAAGGAATATGTTTTTTTTTTTTTTTTTTTCTGTGTCAATGAGGTGTTTGCTGCTTGAAGAAACCATAAGAGAAAGACTTGAGAGGAGGTCACTATCGCGGTGTCGGCCTAGCAATGAAATGAGCATGTGTTCAAAGCTTTAGATTTCCTAGTAGATCACAGAGCTCATTTAGCTACTAATGTCGAGGACATGCAGATGCCTTCTCAAATTCGGTGACGATGTTACTAACTATTGAAGAATTTACAGCCTTCTCAACTTGGTAGTTGGTACTAATGTCGAGTAAACGTATATACTTTCTCAACCACAGATACAGTTGGTACTAATGTCGAGTAAATGTACATACCTTCTCAACCTCAGATGCAGTTGGCAAGACGGGCAAAAAGTAATGGTTCATCCTCCTCTACTGCTAAAAGCAGAGCCACTTAAATTGATCATTTCTGTTGAACAAAGGAAGGAAAGTGCTAAAGTAATTGCATGTCGGAACTGAAATATATATTTTTGCTTTCATTTTGAACCACATATAAACCATTTTTGCCTTCTTCCGAAGTATCTAAACTTCTAGCTTCGAGCAACCATTAAAATTCTTATGCTGTCCGTGTATTATTCACGCCATCTTAAGAACTGATCACTTGTATATGACTTCATTACATTAATCACGCTTCGTCTCTAGCACATGACGTTAACACGCGCATTATTATCTCTACCTTTCTTGTCATAAATTGTGCCTGTTTTTAGGTATTTTGTTCATTATTAACCACTCCTTTCTCGTCGATCATCCTGTTTCACTACATAACATTATCATGAATATTGAGACAGCGTGATTTATTCTAGAACTTATCCGTTGTAATGGGTATTACAGGGCATTGAAGACAAAGAGAAGGTTTCCCCTGCTCGCTTCCACGAAGTGCATTGCCTCTTGACAAATGAACATCTTATGCTACCGGCCGTCTTCAGGAGAAAATAAATGAAATGTTCAAGAAATTCTGAAGCAGAGATTACGGGGTTTCAGTTCAAATTACAGAGTTTTGAATGTAGCGTGCGTTTCTGGTATTTTCTGTAGATTGCTTTGTGCTCTTGTTAGCATTGTTTCTACTTGTTTCGTTTCTATCTAGATCTTTCGTTTCCGTTTTTATCTCTTTCTCTTAGTTTCGGTTACATTAGTTTACTTACTGTTATATTAGATTTGGTTTCGTTTCTCTTACTTTCAAATTTGTTATTTTCGTTTGTGTTATTTTCGCTTCGTTTAAAAAAAAAATCATTTCTGTTATTTATTACAATTAATTTTGCTATTTTAATTGTGTCTCTTTTTGTTTCGTTTCTCCCAATTTTGTTTGCGATTTTCAGACACGGCGCAGTTTTCGGGAGAAAATGAAGACACACATGCATATAGGAGTAGAAACCAAACGACCAGCTCGTCGCGTGTCATGATGTTCTCCACTCTATCGTGACATATTTTGTTCCAGTTAGTTTGCTCTTCTTTTAGTTTCTGTCAACTACGCGACTGTAAGAAGATGAAGCTTCACATCAAGAACTTACCGAGAGTTAAGATCTTGTCATCTTCTCAATATCTTCTCAAAATCTTCTCAATATTCGTATGTGGTGCAGAAACATGGACATTAGACAAGAAAACAGAACAGAGAATTGAAGCCTTTGAAATGTGGATATATATAGAAGAATAGGCAGAATTGGATGGAAGGAAAATAAAACTAATGATGAAGTCTTAAAACAACTAAAAATGAAAAGAGAACTACTAAGCACAATTCAAACAAGACAAATACGATTTTTGGGTCATGTTAAAAGACACAACAGCCTACTAAAAGCAATACTGGAGGGGAAAATACAAGGTAAAAAAGGCAGAGGCAGAGCAAGACTAACGTGAACGAGTAACATCAAAAGATGGACAGGTGACAACCTGCACCATCAAAGCAAGAGATATAGCAGAATGGCGCTCCATGGTAGCCAACCTTCGTCGCGGAGACGACACTCGATGATAATGATGATGATGATGCCCTTGTGACACACAAGTATAAGAAAACCCATATATTATTTTTCAAATATTTACGCGAGTCCACCTTAGAGAAGGGAAGTTAGGATAATGGCACGGGTATAATGGAATCATTAGCGATGAGAGACTGTTTTTATAGACGACACAGCTATGGTCACGAACAACTGCGGACTTGCATGAGATTCAAGGAAAACCAGATGAACAAATGCGCGATGAAGACTGATGCACTGAGCTAAAATCACAGTGCAGTACAATCAGTTATTAATCAAACAAACAGACTGCCGAAGAAGGAGTGTGTCAGTCACGACGCAGTTTTCGTGGAAAAATAAGGACACAGATGCATGTACAAGTAGAAACCAAACGACCAGCCCATCGCTTGTCATAATGTTGTCCTTAACCACTCTATTATGACAAAACATGGAGGCACGTTCGCACGATCACATGACTCAAGCGCTGAAAAAGAAAAGGAAAGAAAAGAAAGGGAAGTGCAATTATTAAGTAAATCATGATGATCACAACTATAAAGTGTGTAAATCTGAGATTACTTCTCTTCCCGCAGTTGGTGCTGATATCCTGGTGATGTTCAAGTCTTGGTTTGCTTTATATCTAGAATTCTTTTCCATAGGAATCTGTGTAGAATGTCCTCGTACAGACACCATTGATGACATTCTATATTCTATATATCTAGAATTCTATTCCATAGGAATCTGTGTAGAATGTCCTCGTTGAGACACCATAGATGATATTCTATATTCTATATATCTAGAATTCTTTTCCATAGGAATCTGTGTAGAATGTCCTCGTACAGACACCATTGATGACATTTTCACAGTTGGCTTCCAATCGTCGTGATGAAGAGCAGCTCTTTGTGATACAAGACATTCATGTCCTTTCTCTGATGTTATCCGCCTATCATTTCTGTTGACCTTCCTGTTTTCTTTTGGAGACAAATAATAATAAAAGTTAATATTATTATAGAGGGAAACTTCCGAGGCGATAATCAGCGAATCAATTCAGAGGAAGAGGTATGTTTACAGCACTCGGAAAAATGACAAATAATCAACAACAGTGTTATTGATTATTTTTCAATTTTTCCGAGTGCTGTAAACATACCTCTTCCTTCGAATTGAGACGCTGTTTTCTTTTGCCTGGTTCAGTGCCTTGCACAATCATTTTGGCAAGGCTTGATGGCAGTGTGACGTGTACATACCAGATCAGTTTCCGCACGTTTATTATCGACAATAAGTCTTTTATTGCTGCAGTGGAACGTCGGATTCTTTCGCGCACTTTTTCATTGCTGTTTGTTCTCTGTATATGTTCTCTTTATGATATGTTCTCTGTATGATATGTTCTCTATCCGATATTTCCTATGTATGATATGTTCTCAGTATGATATGTTCTCTATCTGATATTTTCTCTGTATGATATGTTCTCTGTATATGTTCTCTGTATGATATGTTCTCTGTACGATATGTTCTCTGTACGCTAGGTTCTCTGTATGCTATATTCTCCGTATAATATGTTCTCTGTATGCTATGTTCTCTGTATGCTATGTTCTCTGTATAATATGTTCTCTGTATGCTATGTTCTCTGTATAATATGTTCTCTGTATGCTATGT
>JAVIAB010000041.1:40428280-40543280 GCA_032433765.1 Megaustenia siamemsis | reverse complement strand
TCTAAAAAGTGTTAACTCACTTCCCCACACACTGTGCGATTCTGGCTTCATGTCACAGGGACGGTACCGACCTCACTGCCAGATAAGTCGGAGGTCTCCAACTTTGTGCCGGAAACATTGTTCATCACCTTATTACATGCAACTTCTGTAGTAAACAGTTTTGTGGTGATATTTTTGTACGTTTTTAACGTAATTTTTTAAACTTTGAATTCTTGCACACATATATAGTTATTTTGTTGTTTTTCTACTTTGAATTCTTGCACACATATATAGTTATTTTGTTGTTTTTCTACTTTGAATTCTTGCACACATATATAGTTATTTTGTTGTTTTTCTACTCTCAGTTCTTGGACACATTTTAAAGTTCTGTTCTTTTTTTCTTTGAATTCTTGCACACATATATAGACATATGGTGTTGCTTTTTGTTACTTTGAATTCTTGCACACATAGATTTTTTTTTTACATTGCATTCTTGCACACATTTTACAGTTATTTTCATGTTTTTTTCTACTTTGAATTCTCCAATATACATTTCTGGAATTCTATATGTTTTAATTTTAAACAATGTAACTAGATATTTGCAAAACTTCTGAAATTCATACTGTTGATGTTATGAAAAAAAAAACAATTACTCGATTGTTTAACACTGCAGTTGTTTAGAATTTTTATGAAATATTTTCTTAGCACAATCATTAAGAACTGCCCTTTTATAAACATGAAATTCTGCGGCCAAATATCTATCTATCTATTGACCTTTCGAGCCGTAACCGGCCCATAGGGCGTAGACCAAGATACACCTTCTCCTATATGAATTTTTGTTCTAGCAGTTTTCTTTTAAAGATATTTTATCAAATCTCGCCATCTGTCTCTGTTCTGTGCAAGCAGTTCTATCTCATTGAGGGAGCCGATTCGGCCAAATATATTTACTTGCTAATCTTTACAAGTCTTCTTTGTTACAGCTTGTTGAAACCTTTTCTTGATATATTTGGTGCGATTCTAGAGCAATAAGAAGGATAATCACCATACACAGCTGTTTGTTTTCCTATTAAAGTAGCGTTTTAGTTGAGATCTTAGAACGTAATTTTGCTGCATTCGAAGGTGAAGACCTGCCTTCCTTGTACATTGCACTATTCTTAAAGTTATCCGGCTTGTTGCAGGAGCTACTGAGTTAAGTGCTCTGTGCACACTGTGAGCTGTGAGTTTCATCCGTTTTGATCATGTTTCGATATTACAGTTGTTTACGATGAAGGATGATATCGCATGACAGGGAACAGTCGGCTGTGTTCACTTTCTGCGCGGTTTCGCCTTATGTTTTTGGCGATGGCTGAGACTGCTACGATGGGGACTACAGTTACATTTCTTTGTTTGGGAGATGAGATATTAATTCGGATGATTACGCTGGCACGGGCGGTTGAGCGATTATGGATTTTAATTCGTTTGCAGTGATGCCGGGGCCTTCCATAACAAATAACTATTCTTAAAGGCCTTATTTTATGTAAGTGATTTCCATTTTTGACTCCACACATAAAACGTGACATTTTTATTTAAACCAATATTATATATATATATATTTATATATATATATATATATATATATATATATATATATATATATATATATATATATATATATATATATATATATACAAATGACCAATCGATGGATAGAAACAAGAAAAAGAGTTCTTAAATGTTATGTAGAGCCAGTATTAAGATATGGATGTGAATCATGGATAATAGGACAACAGACAAGAATATCGCTCGAGTCTGTAGAAATGTTGTTCTACAGAAGAATGTTGAGAATACCATGGACAGCTAAGAAGAGCAATGAAAACGTTCTGAAAGAGGCCAAAGCAAAACGAGAGTTAATTTCCAATAATAGGAAGAAACAATCAACATTTTTGGCCATGTAATAAGAAGAGAACAGTTGTAATATATTGTAACAACTGGACAAATTGAGGGACGAAGAACTAGAGGGAATCAAAGAGAAAGGATACCAGACAGCTTCAGAGAATGGTTTGGCAGAATGTCAACAACAGAAATTATAAATAACTGTCGAGATCGTAAGTTGTGGAGAGTCATGATCACCTACGATAACATGCATGGTACTTGATGATGATAATGCTGTATAAATGATAATTTGACTAGATTAACGCACATAACTGAGAGATAAAAGATTGGTAAATTCTAAGTTTCGAGTGTGCAATTTCCAAATTGTAACCACACATATAAAAAAAAACGATTATGTTAGGATGCTTTGAAATTGTAATCTGAGCCACCATAGCTCAGTGGTTAGTGAACTGGACTAATAGGGACAAGAGGTCGGGTTTGATCCTTATCGTCGGCTTCCTGGTTCACCCAGCCTTAATTGGGTACCGAATTTTTTTTTCTGGGAAAGTAAATAGCCACGGCCGTAATACCGACCACATTACCCCAAAAATCAAGTTCCGAAGGTCTGTAAAATGTATGGTCACTAACACCATATACCCAAGAGGCCACTTGACGCGACGGGGGACTCTTTACTTTTATTTCACTTGAATGTGTAATAGAAGAATGTGTAATAGAAGAATGTGTAATAGACGAATGTGTAATAGAAGAATGTGTAATAGAAGAATGTGTAATAGAAGATCGTGTAATAGAAGAATGTGTAATAGAAGAATTTGTAATAGAAGAATATGTGATAGAAGAATTTGTAATTGAAGAATTTGTGATAAAAGAATGTGTAATAGAAGAATTTGTAATAGAAGAATGTGTAATAGACGAATTTGTAATAGAAGAATTTGTAATAGACGAATTTGTAATAGAAGATCGTGTAATAGAAGAATGTGTAATACAAGAATTTGTAATAGAAGAATATGTGATAGAAGAATTTGTAATAGAAGAATTTGTGATAAAAGAATGTGTAATAGAAGAATTTGTAATAGAAGAATGTGTAATAGAAGAATGTGTAATAGAAAAATTTGTAATAGAATAATGTGTAATAGAAAAATGTGTAATAGAAGAGGGTATAATAGAAGAATGTGTAATTGAAGAATTTGTGATGGAAGAATGTGTTTTATCACCTAGACAGACACAGAATAAGAAAATTAAATCAACTAAAGTATCAGTGGCAACCAACCGTGCACACAATGGAATACGTCAGTTACATAGGTAGGCTGGGCCCATCGTATGCTGGGTACACACGTAGGCTGGGTCCATCGTAGGCTGGGTACACACGTAGGCTGGGTACTTACGTAGGCTGGGTACATCGTATGCTGGGTACACATGTAGGCTGGGTACTTACGTAGGCTGGGTACATCGTAGGCTGGATACACATGTAGGCTGGGTACTTACGTAGGCTGGGTCCATCGTATGCTGGGTACACATGTAGGCTGGGTACACACTTAGGCTGGGTCCATCGTAGGCTGGATACACACGTAGACTGGGTCCATCGTAGGCTGGGTACACATGTAGGCTGGGTACTTACGTAGGCTGGGTCCATCGTAGGCTGGGTACACATGTAGGCTGGGTACACACGTAGGCTGGGTACACACGTAGGCTGGGTACACACTTAGGCTGGGTCCATCGTAGGCTGGGTACACACGTAGGCTGGGTACACACTTAGGCTGGGTCCATCGTAGGCTGGGTACACACGTAGGCTGGGTACACACGTAGGCTGGGTACACATGTAGGCTGGGTACACACGTAGGCTGGGTACACACGTAGACTGGGGCCATCGTAGGCTGGATACACACGTAGGCTGGGTACACGCGTAGGCTGGGTAAACGCGTAGGCTGGGTACACACGTAGGCTGGATAAACACGTAGGCTGGGTCCATCGTAGGCTGGGTACACACGTAGGCTGGGTACACACGTAGACTGGGGCCATCGTAGGCTGGATACACACGTAGGCTGGGTAAACGCGTAGGCTGGGTACACGCGTAGGCTGGGTACACGCGTAGGCTGGGTACACGCGTAGGCTGGGTACACACGTAGGCTGGGTACACACGTAGGTAGGGTCCATCGTAGGCTGGGTAGACACGTAGGCTTGGTACACACGTATGCTGGGTACACACGTAGGCTGGGTACACGCGTAGGCTGGGAGACGAGAAATAACAATGGAATCGTGGTAGTTGAAAGACGATTAAACGTTACCACCACAGTAGAATACATACATAAACTACACATTTAAAGTCTTGGCTAAGTAAAGAAGAGGGGAAAAATAGGATACACGCTGTTATGAACACACCAATAAGGCGTACTCGATGGACAAATCAGAATCACTTGGAAATGTGACAGCAGAAAAAGCCAACCAAATTGTACAATGACTATCACTTACCTCTAAAAAGCTAATATGCTTATTGTGTTAAAACGCAAATATTTCTGTTTGTACTTCCTTCATGTTCGTATCAAATGCGTCGTGGAACTGATACCCTGCGTCTATATATAGCAGCGAGCGCCAACAAATTGTCCCAAAAAATGATCTGTACGTCTGTCTGTCTGTTTGTTTGATTGAATAAGTAAAAAAAAAATAAATAAAGATACATGTGAAAGAGCAAAATAAAGAGCATGAATAAAAATGGAACATAGGTTGGACACACACACCAAGAAAATGCGATGCTAGCATAGCAAGACAGGCACTGTCATGGAATCCACACGGAAAGAGAAAGCAGTGAATGCCCTAGAATACACTGACCAGAGAAGTCGTATAAACCCTTAAATAGCATTGGCTTAGACTGAAGAGAAGTAGAGAAATTCAAGAATAGGAGTTGATGAAAAGATCTTGTCCTGGCCTATGCTACAATAAGGGACAAAAAGGATTCCAATTCATTGTTAGCCTGTGTTCCACGGTTTGATGCCACATGAAGCTCTTGGGTCCAAGATTGTGAGATGGTTGGCTGCGACTGGAAGCTCCTAGGTCCAAGATTGTGAGAAGGTGGGCTGTGACAGGAAGCTCTTGGACCAAGATTGTGAGAAGGTGGGCTGTGACAGGAAGCTCTTGGACCAAGATTGTGAGATGGTGGGCTGTGACAGGAAGCTCATGATTCCAAGATTGTTAGATTGTGGGCTGGGACAGGAAGCTCATGATTCCAAGATTGTGAGATGGTGGGCTGTGACAGGAAGCTCATGATTCCAAGATTGTGAGATTGTGAGATGGTGGGCTGCGACAGGAAGCTCATGATTCCAAGATTGTGAGATGTGTTGGGCAGCGACAGGAAGCTCTATGACCAAGATTGTGAGATGGTGGGCTGCAACAGGAAGCTCCTAGGTCCAAGATTGTGAGATGGTGGGCTGCGTCAGGAAGCTCTTGTGTCCAAGATTGTGAGATGGTGGGCTGCGTCAGGAAGCTCTATGACCAAGATTGTGAGATGGTGGGCTGCAACAGGAAGCTCCTAGGTCCAAGATTGTGAGATGGTGGGCTGCGTCAGGAAGCTCTTGTGTCCAAGATTGTGAGATGGTGGGCTGCGTCAGGAAGCTCTATGACCAAGATTGTGAGATGGTGGGCTGCAACAGGAAGCTCCTAGGTCCAAGATTGTGAGATGGTGGGCTGCGTCAGGAAGCTCTTGTGTCCAAGATTGTGAGATGGTGGGCTGCGTCAGGAAGCTCTTGTGTCCAAGATTGTGAGATGTGTTGGGCAGCGACAGGAAGCTCTATGACCAAGATTGTGAGATGGTGGGCTGCAACAGGAAGCTCCTAGGTCCAAGATTGTGAGATGGTGGGCTGCAACAGGAAGCTCCTAGGTCCAAGATTGTGAGATGGTGGGCTGCGTCAGGAAGCTCTTGTGTCCAAGATTGTGAGATGTGTTGGGCAGCGACAGGAAGCTCTATGACCAAGATTGTGAGATGGTGGGCTGCAACAGGAAGCTCCTAGGTCCAAGATTGTGAGATGGTGGGCTGCGTCAGGAAGCTCTTGTGTCCAAGATTGTGAGATGGTGGGCTGCGGTGGCTTTCTTGATGGCATGGGTTCTAATTGAAAACAGTTAAAAGCACTTCTATATCAGTAGACCCCCCACCACGGCGGGGAAGTTGCGGATCCTTGCTTCCGTTAGCGAGTCCATTTTAACACAAGCTACAAGGGATACCAGCTGACAGATCAAGTATAGATCAAGATTAGCTGACTGGCCGCCGACTGTGAGATGATGACTCACTACCACCAGGCTTGTGTTCCCCTATTTGTCTATTTTTAAGATACTCAAACTTGTTACACTAAACATGAACACCTGTGTCCTCCCTTATTTTGTCCCCTCATTAACTTTTTCACCTGCTCTGTTTTCCTCCTACTTTCTGTTCATTCCACGATATCCTTCACACGTAGTACGTGTATTCTGCACTCAACACAAGCTCGAGATCATCCAAATCCACTCACCCAATCATAATAAACTTGTGTTATGTACAAGAAAACTGACATTCTTTAGCCAGTTGTTCCTCACAAATTAGTCTTCAAGGGTTCTCATCCATTTATAGAAAACACTCCTGACAGAAATGTTATCATCCTTTTGTAGAAGACCCACACAAGTAGGACTTAAAATTTGTTTGCGCAGTATTAAACAGGCGAACCATAGGATATGCCTCTGAACACTGTTAAATTTGATACAGCGAAGACCATGGCGCTAGATAGGACATACACTACGGAAGCCAGCTGAGAGAATTACACAACAGGCCCTTTTTTGGAATCCCCAGGGGAAAAGACATAGAGGAAGATCAAGGAATTCTTGGAGAAGACAGATAGAAGCAGAGATGAAGATGAGGGGGAAGACATGGAATGATCTTAAAAGAATGGCAAAAAACAGAACGACTTGGAAAGTGTTTGTTGAAGACCTATGCTCCACTGGGAGCTAAAAAGGTAGAAGAAGAAGACTGTTAAGTTTAGGTATATGGTAGGAATACAACGTCGGCGAGATACAGAATAGTTCAGTCAAAGTTTGCATTCCAAAGAATAATAAAATATTCAACCAATTTATGACAATAGAAGTAAGACAGAGGGTTCTTCAAGTTTGTCTTGATAAATGGAAGTGTATCGTGGATAATCGGGCAACAGACAAGAAAATAGTTTTGATCGAGGACAGCTAGAACAAGAGTCATTAGGGCGTTTACAAATAGATCAAAGCAAAAACAAATCTTGATCTAAACTTCAATGGGAAACAATCATCTCGGATTTCTCACGAGATCAGTCTGGTCTTAATATGATGTATTTTGTATTTCGATTGAAAGAGCAAGATGGAGGGCTCGGTAGCCTAGTTGGGAAAACCACCCAACTGGGCTACCGACGTTCGGACAACCCATGTTCGATATCCACTGGGAGCAGTGTGAGTTGTACTCGTGGTTGGAAAAAAAAAATCCCCCCCTCCCCCCCATCCCGCGGTCGACCCAGCCGCTGGCAAAAATGGGTACCAGGGTAGTATTCTTGGAAGGTGAAGAATGCCGCCTCGCATCGTTGGTTTCGATGCTTGAAGCGTCACTGTCCAGAAGTCTCCGAACATTTTTGGACAGGCGGCAGAGCACATATGGGCGAAAACCAGCTTGCTAAGATGCCGATTCGAGTCTTGTACTTTACTTTGTCCTTTATCTTAAAGAGCTAGATACAAGTTTCTGTCTCGATCTCTCTTTATTCCTTATTATTCAATATTAGTTTCTTTTTATTTTATTTTTGTCATCCTCTTATATACTTTATTCTCTCTTTTTCCTTCCATGGCTGCCTTTCAGCGTTGAGGGGATATATAGTTTGCTCTTCTGCCTCCTCTGCTGTTATGATTCCTAGTATTTCTGATATTACACCATGACATCATTTCAAGCTTTTTACTCTATTTCTGGTCTTATCATTCGGGTTGGTTCTTGACATGCGCCTGACACATTTAATTTCGGCAGTGATTATTTTTTTTTTTTTTTGTTCTTGAGGCTAACGTCCAGCACATTTAGCGCGCCGTTGCAATGAAGTTTATTTTGTAGAGTACCCGTTCTGCCATGTTGTCATTTCTATCATGGAAAACCTCTACTAATTACCATCGCTTGTTTCCTCTCTTCCACTTCCACTACTTTTTCTCTTTTAAATGTTTTCTTCCACTCTTACTTCTCCTTCTCCTTGTTCTGTTACTACTATCACTACTACTATTACTATCATTACTACTATTTATATCACTACTACTACAGATACTACTACAGATACTACCACTGCTACTCCTACCATCACCACTGTTACTACTACTACTACTACTACCACCACTACTACCACCACTACTACCACCACTACTACCAACACTACTACCACCACTACTACAGATGCTACCACTGCTATTACTACCATCACCACTGTTACTACTACTACTACCACCACTACTACTACACCACTACTACTATTACTACTACTACTACCAACACTACTACTACCAATTCTACTACCACCACTACTAGTACTACTACTACTACTACTACTACTACTACTACTACCACTACCTCTACCACAACTACCACCACTACTACTACCACCACTACTACTACTACTATTACCAATACTACTACCAATTCTACTACCACTACTAATACCACCACTACTACTACACCACTACTACTATTACTACTACTACTACCAACACTACTACTACCAATTCTACTACCACCACTACTACTGCTACTACTACTACTACCACTACCTCTACCACAACTACCACCACTACTACTACCACTACTACTACTACTACTATTACCAATACTACTACCAATACTACTACCACTACTACCACCACTACTACTACTACTGCTACCACTACAACTACTACTACTATTACTACTACCACTACTACTGCTACTAACACCACCACTATCACTACTACTACCAGTACTACTACCAGTACTACTATTACTACCACTACTACTACCACTACTACTACTATTACTACTCCTAAAATACATCAGAAAGAAACAATCAACATTTTTCGGGCACATCGTGAGAAGAGGGAAGTTGGAATACTTGGTTACAACTGGCAAAATAAAAGGAAAGAGAGATCGCGGACAACAAGAAGAGAAAATACTAGATAGCTTGGTGTCATGGCATGTAAAACAGTCAACAACAGAATTCATACGATGCACTGTGAATAGAAGATTGTGCAAGGACATGATCGCCTACGTCAATCAGTACGGCACATGATGATGATGATTCTCTAATTTAGCGATTTTTTCCCCGTGCGATACTGCAGTACTTCTAATAATATTTCAACTTTTCTTTCTCATTCTGGATCTCTGATGCAGAGGTTAATACTTTTGAGATTACAGCTAGGGAGAAGTAACAAGTTTTATGTCAAGTTAATTTTCTGGCTGTTTAATCAGCCGTGCTACTATTCTGACACCTGCTGATTACACCTGCCTGCCACAGGAAGGTGATTACATTCCACGAACTGTGGTTTCTAGGATTATTAACACAGGGGACTTCACTTGTTCCTAAAAAAACGTGTAAATAGGATAGGTCGGGGTTATAGAAACATAAATATATAACGTATTGATACGTAGTTTAGAAACTATTTCAAAAATGTTATCAGTTTGAAATGTATCTGAAAGCACAGGGGCATGATAACAATAGATCTGAAAGCACAGGGGCATGATAACAATAGATCTGAAAGCACAGGGGCATGATAACAATAGATCTGAAAGCACAGAGGCATGATAACAATAGATCTGAAAGCACAGGGGCATGATAACAATAGATCTGAAAGCACAGTTACATTACAACAATAGAGCTGAAAGCACAGTTACATTACAACAATAAATCTGAAAGCACAGTTACATTACAACAATAGATCTGAAAGCACAGTTACATTACAACAATAGATCTGAAAGCACAGTTACATTACAACAATAGATCTGAAAGCACAGTTACATTACAACAATAGATCTGAAAGCACAGTTACATTACAACAATTGATCTGAAAGCACAGATACATTACAACAATAGAGCTGAAAGCACAGTTACATTACAACAATAGAGCTGAAAGCACAGGGGCATGATAATATAAGATCTGCGAGCACAGCGGCGCGACAATAACAGATGTGAAAGCACAAGGGCACGACAACAACAGATGTGAAAGTACATGGGCACGACAACAACAGATGTGAAAGCACAAGGGCACGACAACAACAGATGTGAAAGCACAAGGGCACGACAACAACAGATGTGAAAGCACAAGGGCACGATATCAACAGATGTGAAAGCACAAGGGCACGACAACAACAGATGTGAAAGCACAAGGGCACGACAACAACAGATGCCCACTTAACATTATTTATAGGGCGGATGACGACGATGAGCGATGGCTTGCTTCGGGGTCGGTAAGCCAGAACTACGAAGTGAAATAACAAATGCCTTAGTCAGCTGGTAAAGACAAGAGTGTGAGAGGATCATGCACCTCATTTCTGGAATCTGACGCGTAGTACCTCAATTGATGGGGTGATATACGAGCCACATGTTCAATAAAGTCACGACCAAATGTACCAATCTGTAGGGTTTTTTTAAAACTCATTTCGTCCTCAATTAACCCAAAAGAAAGACAAAAATCGCTCTAGAATCGATTTCAAGACCTTGTGATTTAATAGCGCCAGGTCTTAAGATGCCTAATCAACCGATCCTTCACTTCCATATTTGAAGAAAGAGACACCAAAACATCCTAAAGAAAGTGACCCCACTTAATCTTTCTTCTACTTCTACATTCTAGATGACTGTGAAGCATAGGTCTTCAACAAACACTTTCCAAATCCTTCTATTTCTAGCCATTTTTTAAAGATCATACCATATCTTCCCCCATCATCTTCATCTCTCCTTCCATTTGTTTTCTGCAAGCATATTTTGGTCTTCCTCTTTGTCTTTTCCATTGGGGATTACATAAAGGTCCTGTTGTGTTATACTCTCAGTTGGCTTCTGCAGTGTGTTTCTTATCCAGCGCCATCGTTTTCGCTTATCTTTCGATCTTTGGCCTTTGATGAATAAAATGTTTTACCAATATGATTATATGGCCAAACCGGCAGATTCATGGGCATTTTAGCGAACTGAACGTTCAGTCTTCATCCTAACGTTGTGCTGCCAGTGACATATCTTGACGCTAGGCTGAAGGGCAAGAGTGAAAATAACCAGTACAGAAATGAAATGTGTTAGATGGATGGCAGGAACCAGACTAAGATAGTATCAGAAGTGAAGAACTGAGAACAAAAACAAACTAGGAATAATTCCCACCATTGAATACACTAAGAAGCAACAGATAAAATGGTTTCGTCACGTGATAAAAAATTTAAAAAATTAAAAACAACATCAAACCGAGGCTTTAAAAATGTTACGAGAACACAAAACTCAAGGGCCGTCCACGAAAAAAAGATGTATTGATGGAATATTTGAAACATTAGAAAACATAACAAGAGGAGAGGCCAAGAGAAGAGCAAAAAACCACAAGCTATATTTTCCTTAGATGAAAGAAAAAATAAGTAATTAATTCAACGACAAATCGTTCTACTTTTCAAAACAAAATTGGTGGTATCCAATTGTTAAGGACTGGGGTATCACCACAGTGAGGAGAAATGACAACAAATATATCTAGACAAATATATCTGGACAAAATTGTATGGATAGAGCTTCACGTGACAAGTGGACACCACAAATCAGAACGACGTTTCGCACAAAGGCCTTCAACAGATACAAATATACAGCACACGTACACATATTTTTTTTTTTTATTAAAAAAATAAATAATTAAAAAATCGAATTAGAAAAAACAAATTAATTAAAAGTAAAGGAGAATAAAATGTTCATAAAAAGTTCACTGTAAGATCTAAGAAGGATCTTTCTTCTGAAAGAAGTTTATCGACTTTCTTTTATTTTATTAACTTTATATTTTTTTTTATAGTACTAACTTTCTATTTTTTATAGTACTAACTTTCTATTTTTTATAGTACTAACTTTCCATTTTTTATAGTACTAACTTTCTATTTTTTTTTTGTAGTACTAACTTTCTATTTTTTATAGTACTAACTTTCTATTTTTTTATAGTACTAATTTTCTATTTTTTTGATAGTACTAACTTTCTATTTTTGTATAGTACTAACATTCTATTTTTTTATAGCACTAACTTTCTATTTTTTTATAGTACTAACTTTCTATTTTTTTATAGTACTAACTTTCTATTTTTTTTATAGTACTAACTTTATATTTTTTTATAGTACTAACTTTCTATTTTTTATAGTACTAACATTCTATTTTTTTTTATAGTACTAACTTTCTATTTTTTTATAGTACTAACTTTCTATTTTTTATAGTACTAACTTTCTATTTTTTATAGTACTAACTTTCTATTTTTTTTAATAGTACTAACTTTCTATTTTTTATAGTACTAACTTTCTATTTTTTATAGTACTAACTTTCTATTTTTTTTATAGTACTAACTTTCTATTTTTTATAGTACTAACTTTCTATTTTTTATAGTACTAACTTTCTATTTTTTTTATAGTACTAACTTTCTATTTTTTTATAGTACTAACTTTCTATTTTTTATAGTACTAACTTTCTATTTTTTATAGTACTAACTTTCTATTTTTTATAGTACTAACTTTCTATTTTTTATAGTACTAACTTTCTATTTTTTTATAGTACTAACTTCCTATTTTTTATAGTACTAACTTTCTATTTTTTTATAGTACTAACTTTCTATTTTTTTATAGTACTAACTTTCTATTTTTTATAGTACTAACTTTCTTTCAGAAGAAAGATTCTTTTTAGATTGTGTTGTATGTTTGTTCCTGTTGAAGGCCTTTTGCGCCGAAACGTCGCTCTGATTTATGGTGTCTACCTGTTACATAAGCTTTAACATTAACCATTTATTTCTACACATATATTGTTTTTCTCCTCGCTGTTAGCTTCACTGCAGCTTCGCATGTTGATGCCTTTATGTACATTTCTTTGTCTTGACCTACCTTATCTCCACAGTCGTGGCAATAAAGCGATTTCCTAATGAAAAAAAAAGAAAAAGAAGTATCCAACAGAAAGGTCACGTAGACCCCAAGATTCGAACCCATGCCCTACGGTTTAACACCTCATTGCAAAATCATAGAACTATGAACATCATCAATCTCGTAAATTTTTTAAAAAGAAAATTATAAATACGTGTTCTAAATAAACGAAAAGCGTCAGCTTTGTCAATTGTTTAGACACCTAATGTTAACACGTATGTGGTTATTTTAACTGAGATTGTCACTGATTAAAGGCAAGTGGCGTACAAATAAAGTGCTAAGGTTGATATGTAGCGTACAAATAAAGTGTTAAGATTGGTAAGGTTGATAAGTGGCGTACAAATAAAGTGTTAAGATTGTTAGGGTTGATAAGTGGCGCACAAATAAAGTGTTAAGATTGATAAGTAGCGTACAAAGAAAGTGTTAAGGTTGATAAGTAGCGTACAAAGAAAGTGTTAAGATTTATAAGGTTGATATGAGGCGTACAAATAAAATGTTAAGCTTGATAAGTAGCGTACAAATAAAGTGTTAAGATTGATAAGGTTGATATGTGGCGTACAAATAAAGTGTTAAGGTTGATAAGGTTGATAAGTGGCGTACAAATAAAATGTTAAAATTGATAAGGTTGATAAGTGGCGTACAAATAAAATGTTAAAGTTGATATGTAGCGAACAAAGAAAGTGTTAAGGTTGATATGCAGCGTACACATAAAATGTTAAGATTGATAAGGTTGATAAGTGGCGTACAAATAAAATGTTAAGGTTGATAAGTGGCGTACAAATAAAATGTTAAGGTTGATATGTGGCGTACAAATAAAATGTTAAGGTTGATAAGTGGCGTACAAATAAAGTGTTAAGGTTGATAAGTGGCGTACAAATATAGTGTTAAGGTTGATAAGTGGCGTACAGATAAAATGTTAAGATTGATAAGGTTGATAAGTAGCGTACAAATAAAGTGTTAAGATTGATAAGGTTGATAAGTAGCGTACAAATAAAATGTTAAGATTGATAAGGTTGATAAGTGGCGTACAAAATAAAGTGTTAAAATTGGTAAGGTTGATATGTGACGGAGAAATAAAGTGTTAAGATTGGTAAGGTTGATAAGTGGCGTATTTAACTAGAAAGCAAATGGTGCCGTGAACACGTACACTGGTATGCTCTCCTGTCAGTTTATGAGACTTTTCCTTCTGTCTCTGAGTCTCTATCAGCTAATGTTCAGTCCCTAATTGGCCAAAAATATTTGTTAATCCTTTAATTTATGTTTGCTTGTCTTTTCGGGGCCTGTCTACGAATTGTACACACATTCTCATGACGTAGGTTGTATTCTGTGCAAGTGATTGTTTAGTCTATTTTTCCCGACTGAGCAGGATCACCTGTCTTGATTATCTGAGAGGGTGATAGTTATATTATGGTTCATTTTTGTGTTTTGTAAGAAATATGATAAGGGATCTTTTTAGCCAAATGAGACTAAATACTTGTAATACTTATTCTTCCTTTAACTTTCAGCTCCCTGTGGAGCATAGGTCTTCAATAAACACTTTCCAAACCGTTATGTTTCTTGTCATTCTTTTAAGGTCACTCATGCTCTTATCATCATCTTCATCTCTGCTTCCATCTGTCTTCTCCAAGAATATTGTGGTCTTCCTCTTTGTCTTTTTCCTTGAGGATTCCAAAAATGGACCTGTTGTGTCCTCTCAGTTGGCTTCCGTAGTATGTGTCATTGTTTTCGCTGTATCTCTTCATCCACATGTATTTGATAGGTACAATTTCCATAATTCTATGTTAGTGATTTTGTCCCACCATTTTCATCCTTTTATACTGCACGAGCATCCATTAATAAAGATCTGTATCTTCATGATTGTCATTTTTGTTGTTCTCCATGTTTCACAGCCATATAATAGGACTGACTGACTCAACACTGGAGTTGAACATTTTTATTTTCTGTATTAAACTTAATTTCTTTGGATTTCCAACTTGTGATACTACTCCGAGTATGTTCAGCGAGGGTCTAGTAATAGATAATAAACTCAGTTTCATTAATTTGCAGCAATTATTTTCAAATGTTTCGTGGGGACTCTTTTCCGTACCATCACTAGGTACGCTGTAGGAAGTGGCCGACGATATTCATAACCAAGACTTTTGAGTCCGGTCATTATAATTGCGTTATTGCACAAAAAAGGCACAAAATAAACGTGATTTCACCAAGAACAGGGACACAAAGAAAACGTCATGTCATAAAGAACGGAGACCCAAAGAAAACGGCATGTCATCAAGAACGGACACACAAAGAAAACGGCATGTCATCAAGAACGGAGACACAAAGAAAACGTCATGTCATAAAGAACGAAGACACAAAAAAAGGGCATGTCATCAAGAACGGAGACACAAAGAAAACGCCATGTCATAAGGAACGAAGACACAAAGAAAACGGCATGTCATCAAGAACGGAGGCACAAAGAAAACGCCACGTCATCAAGAACGGAGGCAACCAAGTAAACGTCATATCATCAAGAATGGAGGCACAAAGGAAACGTCATATCATCAAGAATGGAGGCACACATAAAACGTCATGTCATCAATGCGGAGGCACAAAGTAAACGTCATATCATCAAGAACCGCGGCACAAAGAAAACGTCATGTGATCAAGAACAAAGACACAAAGAAAACGTCACGTCAGCAACAACGGAGGCACAAAGTAAACGTCATGTCATCAAGAAGGGAAAAATCAATTTCCACAACTCATCAAGTAGGGAAAAATCAACTTCCACAACAACTCATCAAGTAGGGAAAAATCAACTTCCACAACAACTCATCAAGCACGGAACCCCGACTTCTATGTTTCCTGAGCTGGAAAGTGTTTGAGGCCAGAAATAAACGTCACAATCTCTTCTGTACACATACGAGAGATGCCAACTACACGAGGATGAGGTTGAGTGTCATGACACGAACACTCACAAGGGACTAATATTATTATTAAAGAAGTTAATATCTCTTTTCTCTTTACAATTTATCTATCGATTGGTTTAAATAAATTATACAACTAGTATGATAAGGAGTGACTAACATACATGTGTAAATTACACAAAACAGGGTTACACATACCCCATAAAGTAAAACTATCATGGGAACAAAAGAACATATTTTTCAAAATTCTCATGAGTGCGGAAGTCGTTAACAATCAGTTCTTACTTTCAAGCAACCTTATTTAAGTACAAGGTGGGAGCCGCGCTAGCTCGGTGGTTAGTGAACTGGACTACAAAGGACAAGAGGTAGGGTTCGATTCCAACCGACGACTTCCTGGTTCACCCTGCCTTAAATGGGTACCGAACTTTTTTTTTGTAGGAAAGTAAAGCGGCACGGGCTTAGTACCGACCACATTGCCTCAAAAATCATGTTCCGTAGGGCTGTAAAATTTATGGTCACTAACACCATATTCCCTATACGCCACTTGGCGTGATGGGGCTCCTTACTTTTTTTTTTATTTACTTAAGTACAAGGTGCAATACATGCCATGAAACAAATGTAATACAAGAAATTTAAATTATCGAAACCCCTAATATTCACGACATATGAATGTGCAATAAATTAGACAATTTTTATCTGACAACCAGTTTATGTGAACATATTCAGGTAGCATTCTGTGTGTGCTGTTAATTCTGAGAGAGGAATGAAACAGCTCCTCTCAATGTATGATAGCAGAGTAAGCAGTTCCGATTGAGGACAACTATAACTATATTTAAACAAATTAGGAAAGTCGGCCAGAGTTGTACGGTATATGTGGGGAGCATATGTGGAGAGTATATGTTGAGAGCATATGTGGAGAGTATTTGTTGAGAGCATATGTGGAGAGTATATGTTGAGAGCATATGTGGAGAGTATATGTTGAGAGCATATGTGGAGAGTATATGTTGAGAGCATATGTGGAGAGTATATATTGAGAGCATATGTGGAGAGTATATGTTGAGAGCATATGTGGAGAGTATATGTTGAGAGCATATGTGGAGAGCATCTGCGGAACTGTGTGGTCTAGAGGTACGACGACGGCCTCAGGACAGGAAGGTCTAGAACAAATGAATCCGTGGTTTCTTTATGACACTACCTTCCCTTGATCTCCTTGGTGGTGAGATCCGATGTCTAGCCTTCTCGGATAACGGCAATAAACAGGAGGTTCCGTGTGTGCACCATAAAGAGACATTGGCAGTTACAATTGAAGAGGTGGTCATAAATATGGCCGCTGCTGGGGCAACATTGTCAGGAAAAACCTACCCACACCGTGGATCCCAGGCGAATGTTGGAGCACGCTCACTAATCATGAAGTCTACACCGGAATTAGCTAGGGGAGCATGAAGATTATGCTGCCCGTGACGGCCTTAACGGCGACCCGGAAGTGTTTTCTGAGCTGCGCGCTATATATACAGTTAACGCAGCATTTTCAATAGAACAGTATGAACGGTCAGATGTGCCACTTTAACACAACGTAACACGTTCAATAGAACAGTATGAACGGTCAAACGCGCCACTTTAACACAAACCAGCACGTTCAATAGAACAGCATGAACGGTCAAACGCGCCACTTTAACACAAACCAGCACGTTCAATAGAACAGTATGAACGGTCAAACACGCCACTTTAACACAAACCAGCACGTTCAATAGAACAGTATGAACGGTCAAACGCGCCACTTTAACACAAACCAACACGTTCAATAGAACAGTATGAACGGTCAAACGCGCAACTTTAACACAACCTAACACGTACAAATGAACGGTCAAACGCGCCACTTTAACACAACGTAACACGTTCGATAGAACAGAATGATCGGGCAGAATGAACACCTTTGTTGGTCACTGGAACGGTGGCGGAGTAGATGTGGGAATGCCCAGCCTGCAGTGAAGCCATCCCGTTCTTAAGTCCAAATTTTAAAGTCATTGGTGTAAAAAAAATATTGAGGAAATTCAATGTTCTGTAGCCAGTGCGATACCCTACATGTGTTCCTTATATCCTCTATTCTTTACAAAGTAAGTTCATGTTTTGACAAAGCGCTTCGAACGTCACTCCCGGTCTTATGTCGAGACTAGCTTAGTACAGCATTAAATGGCGACAATACACCAACTACCGACAACAACAGATGTACTTTGTTATTTTTATTTGTGCTTAACATTTGGAATATTTGACTTTTTATTTGTGTTTGTTTGTTCTTGAAAGGGACGTAATCCTTACGAAAATCCACTTTAGAGGCATGAGTTGTGGTTTTTTGGGACAAAGAGCAAATTTGAGTGGAATCTGAACGTTGTAAACAAGGAAGCTAATTAATAGTTGAACTAACAAAGAAGACAAGAGAAACGAACTCTTTAGCCAGTATAAATAAGAGTGTTTGTCTGTCAGAACCTCTTGAGCAGGTGAAGAGGGTTTTCCTGTAATAAGATTGCTCTATATTTTTATTTCACGTGTGCTTGTTGTGATTGGAAGTGTTAATTATGTGCTTATGTAAACAAATGAAAGAAGCAATCTCTATTGACAACATTGGGGGAGCAGAAGCGCCTGCGACCTGTTGTCGCAATAGCAGAGTCGGCGCACCATCAGCTGACCAAGACCTAGCAGTTCTACCTCCTCGTGGTCTCCCCCAGTTACAGTCTGCGTCAAAACAGGCTAGCTAACAGAAGCTAGGATCGCCGTGTCCCCTGTAGTGGTGGCTGTTGCTGATATAGAAGACTTAGTATTGAGTCTGCAACAAAACAGGCTGGCTAACAGAAGCTAGGATCGCCGTGTCCCCTGTAGTGGTGGCTGTTGCTGATATAGAAGACTTAGTATTGAGTCTGCAACAAAACAGGCTGGCTAACACAAGCTAGGATCGCCGTGTCCCCTGTAGTGGTGGCTGTTGCTGATATAGAAGACTTAGTATTGAGTCTGCAACAAAACAGGCTGGCTAACAGAAGCTAGGATCGCCGTGTTCCCTGTAGTGGTGGCTGTTGCTGATATAGAGGACCCAGTATTGCAGTACGTCTGGGCTGGACTAGTAGTTTCCAGCATAGCCACGATAGACGAACTCCAACTTCTCCAGTAAGAGCCGGGAATGTCAAGAAAGCCATTACGACCCACCACATCAATGAGCCAAAAGGCACCCTGCCCGCATCAACTCGTGACATTACGTCAACTCAACTAGTGACAACATTGCTCTCTGAGGTCTCAATAACATGAAGTGTCCGTGTTGATTTCTCGATAACGACAAGCGGTTTGCTTCCCTTGGCGTGTTTATTGAGAGAGAATACCAGATTATGACTGTGTGGTGGTCATGTCCAATAATGTCATTATAGAAGTTGGATGTGCCAGACAATTAAGTGAAGACAACACAACAATTATTTTACATACGATGAGCTTTGATTGTTATGTACTTCCGAAAGTACTCTCGTATTCTACAGATATTTCTCGTTTGTTTCTTTTTTTTTTCCTCGCTGTGACAAGTGATAGTTGTCGTTTGTCATTTCATTATTTTTTTTATATCTATGACAGGTGATATCTTTGTCATTTTCATTGTTGTGTTTATATCTGCGACAGATGTTACTTATTTGCCTTTTCATTATTATTATATTTCTGGATGACGTTAATTTTATGTTCATACATTATTCGTGAGACAGAGGTTGATTTGGCTTTCTTCCTTAGTTTTACATTATACGCAGGGAGGTCAAAAAGTAATGCACACCAATTTTTTTCTCGGCTAATAATAAAGATAGGAATATGAAATTTTGCACACTTGGAATATGACATGTTCCAATTATGTGCACCAAATTGCACAGCATTCTGATAAATATTACGCAATCTATGAACCGTTAAAATGGAGCTTGTCAACAATGTCCGTTACAAACAGCGAATTGTCATAGAATTTCTGGTTGCGGAAAAAGAAACTGTGGCAAACATTCATAAACGACTGTGTGCAGTGTACAAATGTTCTGCAGTCGATAGGAGCACAGTCAGTCGCTGGGTTCAGAGAATTAAAGCTGCAGAAAGTGTACGAGTGGAGCTGCATGATTTACCGCGTTCTGGACGTGTTGCCTCGGCTACCAGCACAGACATGTTAAACCGGGCTGATGCCATTAATCGTAAGGATAGGCGTATCACTAGTCAGCAATTGGCATTGCAGCTTACAGTCAGCAAGGGAAGTGCAATCGCAATTTTTAAAACTCTCGGATATTCAAAGATTTGCGCTCGATGGGTTCCTCGGTGCCTAACAAATGATCACAGAGTTCAAAGGAAAACATTCTGTTCTGAATTGTTGGAGCGTTTCGGTGTTGAAGGAGAAATGTTTTTGTCAAAAATTGTTACCGGTGACGAAACGTGGGCACATTATTATGAGCCTGAAACAAAAATGCAGTCAATGGAATGGCATCATCCGCAGTCACCGAAAAGAAAAAAATTCAAAACATCTCCATCAGCCGGAAAGGTGATGATCACTGTCTTCTGGGACATTGATGGTGTGATTCTTGTTGATGTAATGACAAGAGGTGAGACAATCAACTCGACAGCTTACATCAATACACTGACAAAACTCAAAAATCGGTTCCACAGAGTTCGGCCTAATAAGCCATCTGCAGATTTGTTGCTTCAACATGACAATGCACGCCCTCACACAAGTCTGGTAACACGGGAAGCAATCAACAAATTTGGTTGGACTGTACTGCCCCATCCTCCTTACAGCCATGATCTGGCTCCCTCAGATTTCCATCTGTTTGGACCACTCAAAAAATTCCTGCGTGGGACACACTTTGACAATGATGAGGGTGTGATCCGTGCAGTTAAAAAATGGCTACGCGAGCAGGACAAAACTTGGTACAAACGAGGCATTCATGACCTAGTTTCGCGTTGGCGTAAGGCAATACGCTTGGACGGAGATTATGTTGAAAAATAGGTAGTGTCAAGGGGATGTTCAGCTACAATCTGTGAAAATTTCACACATTTTGCCCGAATAGTTTCCGAGAAAAAAATTGGTGTGCATTACTTTTTGACCTCCCCTGTTATTTATGACAAATGTTGATTTTGTGTTCTCTCTTTATATTGTATATCTGCCGCACATGTTTATTGTGTGTTCTATCATGTGACATTCAGTCTGGTATTGATGTAGATTATTGCATCCTTCCTACAGCTATTCTATCTGCCGCACATGTTTATTGTGTGTTCTATCATGTGACATCCAGTCTGGCATTGATGTAGATTATTGCATCCTTCCTACAGCTATTCTATCTGTTGCAAATATTGATTGTTATAAACTTCACATAACAACATTTCTGTACACATTTTAATTGCTACATTGTTCCACGAACCAATTGTTCTTGGTAAAAAACTAAACTCACACAACAATAAATAATTATTCTGGAAACTAATAATTATATGTTTCTTATCTTTGTACATAATTATATATTTCATTATCCATTAACTCTTTCAGTACGTTTCGACGCACCATACGTCATGTCGATTTCGATCACGTACGTTTCGCCGCACAGTGCGTCACACCTCAATTTGATTAGTGTAAACTGTCATCAAACTATGTTCTTTTTATATTCCTTTTATCGTCTTGGCATTGGTGAAATCTAATTCCTTGTTTAATTATCTAAAAATGCATATATAGTATGTTAAATGTTAGATAAATAAATAGGATGTTTGCATGAGGGAATTTTCTATGAGTGAAGGAAATTGGGAAAATGTGGCTTCGGATCGTAGCACACGGAGAGCAGAAATAAAAAATGGCACAGCAATTTTCGAGACAGTGTTGATATCAAATTCAGAAGAGAAAAGGCGCAAGAGAAAAGAGAGAAGGCCAGGTACCGCAAATACACCTTGCTCGTTCTGTGGATGAATCTGTCTGTCCAGGATTGGCAAATTCAGCCAAACAAAACTACTGACTTATCCTGATTGGTAGACCAACCGTATTTCAAGACGCCAAAGGCTAAAGAGATAAATATAAACATATAGTTTTCTATTTAAAAACATGAAAGCAGTTTGTTTCATAAATCTTTATTGCTAAATTGATGATAATCTTGCGTACTGAAAGAGTTAAAAGAATGCCTTATTACATGAGAAACAAAGAGGTAATAAAAGAAAACAACACATCGCTTATCTTTGTTTTGATTTCTTTTTTTTCTTGGCAGGTAACTATGGGAGACAAGATGGCTGCAGAAAGAGCTTGCAAGGAGCCGAACCCAATCATCGACGGAAGGAAGGCTAACGTTAATCTGGCTTACCTTGGTGCTAAACCCAGACAAAATGGGCTCGCAAGTAAGTGCGCATGTTTTTTTGCTAATGCTCGTGAGCTGTCGTTAAGCTTACGTCAGTTGCTTAACGTTGTATCTTGTTACTATGGTGATACAGCCATCTTGGATGTACCTGTGTTCTTATGTTTTATAATTTAAACACGTCAATATGTTGCTTTAGACAACTACATTTTCTTAGTGAAACACAAACAATGAAACACAAACAATGAAACACAAACAATGAAACACAAACAATGAAATACAACCAATGAAACACAAACAATGAAACACAACCAATGAAACACAACCAATGAAACACAAACAATGAAACACAAACAATGAAACACAAACAATGAAACACAACCAATGAAGCACAAACAATGATACACAAACAATGAAGCACAACCAATGAAACACAAACAATGAAACACAAACAATGAAACACAAATATTGAAGCACAAACAATGAAGCACAACCAATGAAGCACAAACAATAAAGAACAAACAATGAAGCACAAACAGTGAAGCACAAACAATTAAACACAAACAATGAAACACAAACAACGAAGCGCAGCCAATTAAACACAAACAATGAAACACAAACAATGAAACACAAATAATGAAACACAAACAATGAAGCACAAACAATTAAACACAAACAATGAAGCACAAACAATGAAACACAAATAATTAAACACAAACAATGAAGCACAAACAATTAAACACAAACAATGAAACACAAACAATGAAACACAAACAATGAAGCACAAACAATTAAACACAAACAATGAAGCACAAACAATGAAGCACAAATAATTAAACACAAACAATGAAGCACAAACAATTAAGCACAAACAATGAAACTTTAAACAATGAAACACAAACAATGAAACTTAAAAGAATTAAACACAAACAATGAAACTTTAAACAAAACGTTGGCCATAAGATACAGTAAGCTGAATGAAGAACATAATTTAATTGAATAGTAAATAGATGCAACGACACATACATAGTATGGGAGATAGATTGAACATGAGATATTACTGGAAATGAGTCTAAGTAAGACATACACTGAAGTCACTTATGATGTACGTTTGAAGATCTAAATAGAAAATTGACATTTCGAGTACGTTAATGTAACATGCATAAAGCATTTACTTGGACGCATAATGATTTTCGGCAGCACATACACTTAAGCTATAGCTAGAACATACACTTAAACTATTGCTAGACCGTACATTCAACTCTAGTTACATCATTCAATAAACTATAATTAAGTCATACATTTCAAGACACACATAAGCTGTGTTACAACATATATTAAGCTGTAGATATCGTACTTATTCAATATATTTAATGTACATATTAGTTATTCTTAAGAATACATGAATTCTATTTGGGATATACATTAGTAGTGATCAGGGTATGGATTATTTTTAATTCAGATATACATTATTTGTAGTTAGGATATACATTAGTTATGATTAAGTTATTCGTGTATTTTCGTTTTATTATAATATATAAAAGTTATGTACGGGAATTGACACGAAATAAAAACAGCTGTAAAGAAAGTTAGAAGAGAAATAAATGGAAATTGAAATTTGAAAAAAAATACATGACCAGTATATCAATAGTTGATGGTTATACTTACCAACAAGACATCACGTTTGGACATATTACCAGCTTGAGACCTAACAAGTTTGTATATATAGCATATCACATGAAAACACCGGGCTATAGAACGAAAGGGAAACGCAGAAAAAGATGGAAAAATCTAATATTGGAAACAGTAAACACATTCAGCAAGACAACAGCAACCACACAAATAGTCAAGTCCAGAAACCAACACATTTCTTAGATGTTATGTGGTCTAGGCGGTAGAGAAATAGATGAAAACAATAGTGCCGGTTAGGATCCATACAATAATAGATAGCATCATTAACCAGTATCATGCCTGCCGGCGTAGGTGATCAGGTCTCTCCATAACTTTCTATCTCGACAGTTATTTATCATTTCTGTTGTTGACCTTAAGCCATTCTCTTAAGCTGTTTGGTATGTTTTCTCTTTGTTTCCCTCTATCTCTTCGTTCCTCAGTTTTCCCGGTTGTCACTAAAAATTCCAGCTGTTCGCTTCTCATTACATGGTCAAAAAATGATTGTTTCATCTTAATTTTGGAAATTAGTTCTCTTTTTGCTTTGACCTCTTTCAGAACGTTTTCATTACTCTTCTTAGCTGTCTATGGTATTCTCAACATTCTTCTTTCAGCCTCCAGTAATTTTCTTGTCTGTTGTCCTATTGTCCTTGATTCACATCCATATGTTAAGACTGGCTCTACATGACATTTATAAGAACTCTAATGATAGATGTAACACTATTATAACTATTAAGTCATGTATTAAGTTGTCTCTAAAGCATACACAAGGTCCTATATAGAACATGCACATAGAAAAGAACAATGCAAAATTGTGATTTTTTTAAATATAAAACCTAAATTAATAACTAACCAAGAAAGAAACTGACATCGATAATCATAATGTAGTGTGCTGTGCAAGGAAAGAGTCTCAATCTGGTTAGACAGTGTTAGCGTGTCTCGAGCCAGGCACAGTAGTGGCTTTCTGTTACGCCAAGACGTGATGTAGGGGGAGTCAACATTAGCCGCTTGATTTCTCAAAGAATACACTCACTGTCACACGCAATACACACACCATCACATACAATACACACACCATCACAAATAATACACATACCATCACACACAATACACACACGATCACACACAATACACACACCATCACACATAATACAAATACCATCACACACAATACACACACCATCACATACAAAATACACACACTATCACACATAATACACACACTATCACATACAATCCACACTATCACACACAATACACACATCATCACATACAATACACACACTATCACACACAATACACACACTGTCACACGCAATACACATACCATCACACACAATACACACACCATCACACACACATACACACACCATCACACACAATACACATACCATCACACATAAATACACACACACCATCACACACTATACACACACAAAATACACACACTATCACACACAATACACACACTATCACATACAATCCACACTATCACACACAATACACACATCATCACATACAAAACACACACTATGACACACATTGCACACACCATCACACATAATACACACGCCATCATACACACACCATTACATACACACCATCACACACAATACACACACCATCACACATAAATAAACAAACACTCACATGTATGCACTCACGTACTTAAACACGCGTACATTCACACACGTACATCCACAAGCTGACGTGCACACACTAACCTACATTTAACACACTCACACACCTAGGTGCATATAATCACGTACATGCACACACTCACATAGATATACACACGTACGTGCACATCGTACATATACACACATGCATACACACACGTACATTCAAACACACTCATACACACACACACCAACATAAACACTCAGAGATGTTTGCTTCTATCTTTACTGTTTTCCCTCTCGTTCATTCACGCGCTGAAGATTTCTTACTTATATTTTCTAATTCACCAGAATTATATGTGTGTGTCTATCTGTGTGTCTGCATATATATATATATATATATATATATGTGTGTGTGTGTGTGTGTGTGTGTGTGTGTTTATCAACCTTATAATCAACAGCTCATCTAAAAATTAACTGATAATTTTTTCTCCACGATTGTACAAACACATTAAAACATGTTTGCTAATCACATGCACATTTTCCCCAGTAATTTCTTATCCCAGTACACATATTGTCGAGTGCTTAAACCTTTTGTACATTTCTTCTACTTATTTAGTCTACCTTTTGTACATTTTTTCTATTTATTTAGTCTACCTTTTGTACATTTTCTCTACTTATTTAGTCTACCTTTTGTACATTTTCTTTACTTATTTAGTCCACCTTTTGTACATTTTCTCTACTTATTTAGTCTACCTTTTGTACATTTTCTCTACTTCTTTAGTCTACCTTTTGTACTTTTTCTCTACTTATTTAGTTTACCTTTTGTACTTTTTCTCTACTTATTTAGTCTACCTTTTGTACATTTTCTCTACTTCTTTAGTCTACCTCTTTTACATTTTCTCTACTTATTTAGCCTACCTTTTGTACATTTTCTCTACTTATTTAGTCAACCTTTTGTACATTTTCTCTACTTATTTAGTCTACCTTTTGTACATTTTCTCTACTTCATTCCAGTCTAGGCTAATGTTCTTGAGGGCTGCCATGATTTCGGTTTCAATATGTTTATACATCTTCCCTGCTTTCTCTTCCCTGTGGGTTCCATGACACTGCTAGTCTTGCCATAGTGGCATACGTTTTATAATAGTATATGTCCAATCCATCTCTATTTTCTACACATATTTTTTTCATCAAAAGGCCTTTATTTTGTTCTTCTAGAAAATAGCGTCTAACACACTTAAATGATAATTTCCTAGTAAGAAATATGTGCACAGCACCGTGTACCACTAATGCACAGCTACAAGTACCACCAGTGCACAGCCGCGACTACCACCAGTGCACACACACGACGAAGTCGACATAGCACCTGTAGGGCTGCCCGGAATGCTGTGATAACAACTCTAGTAGTAACAACAGTGACATTAAAGCTCCATTCGTGAACGTATTTTTATTCCCCTTTTGAAATGTCTTAATCTCAAATGTAATCGATATTGAAGATCAATATACAAGATTTGATTTTTATAAATAAAGTATCTTCTGTTACCGCGTGTTTAAATATTTCTCTAATGATCATTTTCTCTACAATCGGAACAAAATTAGGGAATGCTGGAAATGGGTTTGTTCCTGCCTTACAGTTATATTCCCACCTTATTACGACCCTAATCAATCATATATATATGTATAGTGGTAGGAAACTCTTTGTACAGAGCTTCGCATCAGGAGGCAATCTGATCATCAGAAGTGCCCTCCCCCATGCCGAGTAAGTGTTTCGGCCCGTTAGCTTCTTGACACTCCAGGGGAGGTGGACCCGCCTGGGTTATGACTCCCAGGGGTCGACCTCCTGCTGCATTGCCTCTAAGGCTTACACAGTATGTTCGTCACACAATAACTACACTTAATACACAAAACATTCGAAACTAGTTTAACTAACCTAACCTAAGGCTTACATTCTATGTTCGGCACAAAATAGCTACACTTGGGCGTCTTGATAGACGGTTGGTAGCAAGCAATCATGATAAGTCAGTAGTTTGGTCAACATTTTAATGTCTGATACTGGATGCTGCTTTACTATACAGCTTCTCTCGTGGTTGAATCTTCCATTATTGGATAGACAGATCTGGCCTCAGAATATATAAGATGTATTCGTTTCGTGGTGCCTGGCCTCATCTCCTTTCTCCTGCGCCTTTTGTCTTCTGAATTTGATATCAGCACTGCCTCGAAAGTTGCTGTGCCTTTTTTTTCATATTTTTGTTTTCCATGTACTACGATCTGCAGCCAGATTTACCGAGTTTCTTTCACTGATAGAGAATTCAGCCAAGGAAGTACTACAAACATCCTTATATCTCAGCACTGGTCTACCCTTTCATCTCTTTCCGTCCCTAACTTTGCCATATAATATTTGTTTGTGAATACGAGTGTTTGCCATTTTTCTCAGATGACCCAGCCACCTTAGTCTACTACTCCTAAGTGTTGCCATCATGGATGGGAGTTTGGTTCCTTGTGTCTTAACGGGGATGGAACTGACATTAGTTTGCTAGCTTTGCCGGGGCCAATATTATGGAGATAGTGTTTTGCCAATAACGTACTACCACCCCCCCCCCACTTCCCTTCCCTCTCGGCCCCTCTTTGAAGCGTTCCGAAGGAAGGTCGAGGTCGCTACGTTCAGAACCAACATAATTTTATCCCCATTATCATTAATGTCTAATTATCTAACTAATTCGATGTAAATGTATTTCTGTATGTTTAATACATTTTGTAGCTAAGCGTATCACCTTTGGTGGTTGAGTGTTTAATGAGTCGGCTACTGATTAAAAGGATCAGGTTCGACTTTCAGTTGTCATCATCATGTGCCTTACAGTTGGCGTAGGCGATCATGTCCTTCCACAATTCTCTATCAACAGTACATCGTATCAGTTCTGTTGTTTACTGTTTTGCATGCCATGACACCAAGCTATCTAGTATCTTTCCTTTATGTTGTTCGCGATTAATCTTGGCCTGTATTTTACCAGTTGTAACCAAGTAACTTTCCTCTTTTCATGACGTTCCCGAAAAACGTCGAATATTTCTATCTGATGTTTCTTAGCAGCTCCCTTTTCGAGTTGAGAGAATTCCCTCATTTCCAGTTGTTTAATTTGTCCAGGGAACTCTCAACATTCTTCTGAGAAATCCCATCTCTGTGGCCTCTAATAGTCCTTTCAATTGTTTGTTTACTGTCCATAATTTGCATCCATAGGTCATAACTGGCTCTATATAGCACCGATGAACTCTCTCACTTCTAATGACATAAATTTGTTGCATAAGACGTTTTTAATTTTCTGAAATGCTATCTTGGCCTGAGCTATTCTGCTTTTTTATTTCCGTGGTGCATCTTCCATCTGTTGTTATTATTGTGCCCAAGTATTTGACGCGTTGCACTTGTTTCAGAATTGTCCTGATAATTTTTGTTGTTTGGTGGTACGATTATTTCTTCGATATGACTGCTACTTCTGTTTTATTATCGTTGTTCAGACTACCACACACTTTTTTTGCTTCCAGAGATGGTGACTCATTTTAAATTGATTTACACAGCCCAAATGCATTAAAAGCACATTTATTTTCTGGAAACAAAAGGCGGCCTGACGTAATGGCAACCATATCACAAAAAGTGCTTTTTTAAATATAGCTTCTAACATAATATTCCCCGTTTGGCTGTCTAAACGTAAAAAGACGTTTTCTTGTACTTGAGATATTATTGTCTAGTCAGTCTTATCGCCAACCGCCGGGCTTATACTGTTCTATAAGAACGTCACGCAGAGTGTCAAGACATTTTAGATTGCTGCCACCACGAAGAGGCTATCATTACCCTTGTTTAAATTCACTGTTACGTAATCTTATATACACCAACATCAGCCAAGACCGTCTAAAGGCACATATTGGGCAAACAGGCTGACGATTAGAAGATATGGTCCGTGGTCACTTGTAGAGCATTGAATGCGACTCTGGTACACCTGTCTCCTCTCATTTCAGATCGCCAGGTCATCATGTTTCTGAAGACTTCCGGGTTACTATCATCATCTCTTGTTCCTCTGATACCCACACTCGGTCCGCTTTGGAGACCCGACTCATAGCCCGTTTTAGCACTCTCCATTCGAGAGGTTTAAGCTCTCTTCACCCTTTTCTTTAATCCCTGGTCTCCTCTCCCATTCTTTCCTGTGTCGTAAGTTTATCCCCCCCCCCCCCAGCGTTATCTTTATTACCACTCATGTTCTTCCATCCTCTTGTCACTCATGTCTTCTACTTATTACCATCTATTACCATCTGTTACCATCTATTACCATCTGTTACCATCTATTACCATATGTTACCATCTATTACCATCTGTTACTATCTATTACCATCTGTTACTATCTATTACCATCTGTTACTATCTATCACCATCTGTTACTATCTATTACCATCTGTTACTATCTATCACCATCTGTTACTATCTATTACCATCTGTTACTATCTATTACCATCTGTTACTATCTATCACCATCTGTTACTATCTATTACCATCTGTTACTATCTATTACCATCTGTTACTATCTATCACCATCTGTTACTATCTATTACCATCTGTTACTATCTATTACCATCTGTTACCATCTATTACCATCTGTTACTATCTATTACCATCTGTTACTATCTATTACCATCTGTTACTATCTATCACCATCTGTTACTATCTATTACCATCTGTTACTATCTATCACCATCTGTTACTATCTATTACCATCTGTTACTATCTATCACCATCTGTTACTATCTATTACCATCTGTTACTATCTATCACCATCTGTTACTATCTATCACCATCTGTTACTATCTATTACCATCTGTTACTATCTATCACCATCTGTTACTATCTATCACCATCTGTTACTATCTATTACCATCTGTTACCATCTATTACCATCTGTTACTATCTATCACCATCTGTTACTATCTATTACCATCTGTTACTATCTTTCACCATCTGTTACCATCTATTACCATCTGTCACTCTCTTTCACCATCTGTTACCATCTATCACCATCTGTTACCATCTATCACCATCTGTTACCATCTATTACCATCTGTTACCATCTGTTACTCTTTTTCACCATCTGTTACCATCTATTACCATCTGTTACCATCTGTTACTCTCTTTCACCATCTGTTACCATCTATTACCATCTGTTACCATCTGTTACTCTCTTTCACCATCTGTTACCATCTATTACCATCTATTACCATCTGTTACTCTCTTTCACCATCTGTTACCATCTATTACCATCTATTACCATCTGTTACTCTCTTTCACCATCTGTTACCATCTATTACCATCTGTTACCATCTATTACTATCTATTACCATCTGTTACTATCTGTTACCATCTATTACCATCTGTTACCATCTGTTACTCTCTTTCACCATCTGTTACCATCTATCACCATCTGTTACCATCTATTACCATCTGTTACCATCTGTTACTCTCTTTCACCATCTATTACCATCTATTACCATCTATTACCATCTGTTACTCTCTTTCACCATACCCTGTAGTACACCTCCTTTCATCCTTCCTCACGAGACTCCTTTCTTTTATCTGTTCAATGTTTTGCTCCATTTAAATCATGTCTGCCCTATTGTTTATTAATCGTGTAACTAAAAATTACCTAAATCCTAGCCGCCGTTTCTTTCCGCCATTTTTCAGATCAGTGTTTTGCGTTCATGATTATATTTCTTTGTTGTTTTAGAAGAGTATTTACCTATCGTGTTGATCTTTGTATAGTTTTCGTTGTGTAACTGATGAAAGCTTTTGCTGAAAGGTTGTAGTTTGTCTTACTCTCCTAGTTTAGCTGCTTTATACAGTTTTGTCTTAATTTAACTTGCTAGGTTAACGTTTAGACGGTTGTGTGAGATCGGGTATAGATAGTAATGTCGATCACAAGTGTTCAGCAGAATAAGTTTAGTTAATACACGCCGAATTTTGTATGAGATCGGGTATATATAGTAATGTCGACCACAAGTGTTCAGCAGAATAAGTTTAGTTAATACACGCCGAATTTTGTATGAGATCGGGTATATATAGTAATGTCGATCACAAGTGTTCAGTAGAATAAGTTTAGTTAATACACGCCGAATTTTGTATGAGATCGGGTTTATATAGTAATGTCGATCACAAGTGTTCAGCAGAATAAGTTTAGTTAATACACGCCGAATTTTGTGTGAGATCGGGTATATATAGTAATGTCGATCACAAGTGTTCAGCAGAATAAGTTTAGTTAATACACGCCGAATTTTGTATGAGATCGGGTTTATATAGTAATGTCGATCACAAGTGTTCAGGAGAATAAGTTTAGTTAATACACGCCGAATTTTGTATGAGATCGGGTATATATAGTAATGTTGATCACAAGTGTTCAGCAGAATAAGTTTAGTTAATACACGCCGAATTTTGTATGAGCCTTCTAGTTTAATGCAGCTGGAGATCAATGCTTAGGCATCTTCTGATGATCAGATTGTCTCCGGCTACGAAGTCTTATATACAAAGTTTCCTATTACTGCATGATAGAACAAAGATTCTTCTTCTTCTACCATTTCAGCTCCCTGTGGAGCATAGGTCTTCAACAAACACTTTCCAAGGTGTTCTGTTTCTTGCCATTCTTTTAAGACCATTGCATGTCTTCCCCATCATCTTCTTCTCTGCTTCCATCTGTCTTCTCCAAGAATATCTTGGTCTTCCTCTTTGTCTTTGTTTTTGAACAAAGATTATATGTTGAAAAATACCGCATGGGTTGCTGCATGCTAAATACTTTAGTAACCACTCAAGCATTACACAGCTGGGGGACAATAGATATAATGAGGGTTGAACCGCTGACTCAGGCACAAATAATGAGGGTTGAACCGCTGATTCAGGCCCAAATAATGTCAGTTGAACCGCTGACTCAGGCACCAATAATGTCGGTTGAACCGCTGACTCAGGCACACATAATGAGGGTTGAACCGATGACTATGGCACAAAAAATGAGGGTTGAACCACTGACTCTGGCACAAATAATGAGGGTTGAACCACTAACTGGCACAAATAATGACGGTTGAACTGCTGACTCTGGCACAAATATTGAGGGTTGAACCACTGACTCTGGCACAAATAATGAGGGTTGAGCCGCTGACTCAGGTATAATGAGGGTGAGCCGCTGATATCTCACTGTATCATGGTCACAGCTGTTAAATGTAAAATACTTCTAGAAAGTTGTTACACGCAAGTTCCGTGCCCGAATACTTGAAGATCGCTACCCACCACCTCCAGCAATCTGTGCATCAAAAGTGGTTCCAATTTCTCCCCTTTTTTTACTCTTTCTCTTTCCTAGATTAAACACACAATCCAGGCTTCTGTTCCCCATCTCTTTATGTTACCAGTCTACTGGTTTCTCTTTGATTCAACCCATATTTGAGAAACACTTAACACCAAGGCTAAAACTATGAATAGCAAAACGTTATATCTTCTCAACATTCCTTTATGGTGCATAAACATGGACATTAGACAAGAAAACAG
This sequence comes from Megaustenia siamemsis, assembly GCA_032433765.1. Lineage (NCBI taxonomy): Eukaryota > Metazoa > Mollusca > Gastropoda > Stylommatophora > Ariophantidae > Megaustenia > Megaustenia siamemsis. Next base: position 40,510,254 of record JAVIAB010000041.1, on the reverse strand, counting down.
AACAGAAAATTGAAGCCTTTGAAATGTGAATATATAGAAGTATAGGTAGAATTGGATGGAAAGAAAAGAAAACAAACGATGAAGTCTTAAAACAACTAAAAATAAAAAAAGAGAACTACTAAATACAATTCAAACAAGTCAAATGCGATTCTTGGGCCATGTTAAAAGACACAACAGCCTACTAAATGTAATCTTGTAGGGGAAAATACAAGGTAAAAGAGGCAGAGGCAGACCGACACTAGCATTGACGAGTAACATCAAAAGATGGACAGGTCAGCTTATGACAACCTACACCATCAAAGCAAGAGACAGAGCGGAATGGCGCTCCATGGTAGCCAACCTTCGTTGTGGAGATGGACAGGTCAGCTTATGACAACCTACATCATCAAAGCAAGAGACAGAGCGGAATAGCGCTCCATGGTAGCCAACCTTCGTTGCGGAGATGGTACTCGATGATGATGATGACATTTTAGAATCTGATATGATTTTTAAGAAGTTATCGTATCCCTTATGCCCCCACAAAACTGCAACTCTATTATTCGAAATGTATAAAAATAGTTCGTTCCCTATTTTCAGTTTCAGAACTGAAATTGCTTGTTTTCTTCTCTGCTCATCCAAATCTTGCCATTCTTCTATAAGCTGTCTCATTCGTTATCTAACCTAACATTTCTGTAATGGCTTTACCACTAAATACTCAGTCCTCCAGAGCCGCGAAAGCTCAGTGGTTAGTGAATTGGACTATAAAGGACAAAGACGGTTCGTTCCTAATCGACGGTTTCCGGGTTCACCCACAGTAACGTAAATAAAAGCACAGTACTACGTGAGTAACGTAAATAAAAGCACAGTACTACGTGAGTAACGTAAATAAAACTACAGCACTACGTGAGTAACGTAAATAAAACTACAGTACTACGTGAGTAACGTAAATAAAAGCACAGTACTACGTGAGTAACGTAAATAAAACTACAGTACTACGTGAGTAACGTAAATAAAACTACAGCACCACGTGAGTGACGTAAATAAAACTACAGTACTACGTGAGTAACGTAAATAAAACTACAGTACTACGTGAGTAACGTAAATAAAAACACAGTACTACGTGAGTAACGTAAAAAAAACTACAGCACTACGTGAGTAACGTAAATAAAATTACAGCACTACGTGAAGAAAGCCGCGATAGCTCAGTAGTTAGTGAACTGTACTACAAAGGACAAGATGTCATGTTCAATCCTAATCGACAGCTTCCGGGTTCACCCAGCCTTAAATAGGTACTGGAATATTTTGGGAAAGGAAAGCGGCACGGGCGTAATACCGGCCACATTACCCCAAAAAGCATGTATCGAAGGTCTATAAAATATACGGTCACTAACACCATATTCCCTATACGCCACTTGGTGTGATGAGGTCTCTATACTTGTTACTTACTCGGTCGTCCCGAACAATATGGGCATTAAAACCATGATTTCACATGCGTCAAAGTCTAGATGTGAAGCTTCTATTCCTTGTTTTCTCCGTCTATTGTACATTTTATGTACATCATAAAAGGTGCCTCACTCGTTCCGAACGCGAATTTCCTCAATTAATTCTAACATCAATGAAGATAACGCAACGAAATCTTATCGGGTGTGTGATGAATATGAAAATATGTGTGTGTGGTGTCTGTATGTTGTGACACGGAGTAGCGCAGTCTACCTGCCGCGCCTTTTGCTGATTTCTATCATTTTTATGAGAGTATCACAATACGGTTATTGTTCGTGAGTGTTACCAAACAGTACCTGTGAGTTCACACAGAATAGCTGGAACATGTGTTGATATACCCTGGAGGAGCGAGAATTTGGTGGTAAAACCATTAAAGAAATGCTAGGTTCCTTAGCGAGTGAGATACCCAATATAAGAATGTTGAGCATATATCTTGATCATTTAGAGACACCCAATATAAGAATATTGAGCATATATCTTGATCATTTAGAGACATCCAATATAAGAACGTTGAGCATATATCTTGATCATTTAGAGACATCCAATATAAGAACGTTGAGCATATATCTTGATCATTTAGAGACATCCAATATAAGAACGTTGAGCATATATCTTGATCATTTAGAGACACCCAATATAAGAACGTTGAGCATATATCTTGATCATTTAGAGACACCCAATATAAGAACGTTGAGCATATATCTTGATCATTTAGAGACATCCAATATAAGAACGTTGAGCATATATCTTGATCATTTAGAGACACCCAATATAAGAACGTTGAGCATATATCTTGATCATTTAGAGACATCCAATATAAGAACGTTGAGCATATATCTTGATCATTTAGAGACACCCAATATAAGAACGTTGAGCATATATCTTGATCATTTAGAGACATCCAATATAAGAACGTTGAGCATATATCTTGATCATTTAGAGACACCCAATATAAGAACGTTGAGCATATATCTTGATCATTTAGAGACATCCAATATAAGAACGTTGAGCATATATCTTGATCATTTAGAGACATCCAATATAAGAATGTTGAGGCTATATCTTGATCATTTAGAGACATCCAATATAAGAACGTTGAGCATATATCTTGATCATTTAGAGACACCCAATATAAGAACGTTGAGCATATATCTTGATCATTTAGAGACATCCAATATAAGAACGTTGAGCATATATCTTGATCATTTAGAGACATCCAATATAAGAACGTTGAGCATATATCTTGATCATTTAGAGACACCCAATATAAGAACGTTGAGCATATATCTTGATCATTTAGAGACATCCAATATAAGAACGTTGAGCATATATCTTGATCATTTAGAGACACCCAATATAAGAACGTTGAGCATATATCTTGATCATTTAGAGACACCCAATATAAGAACGTTGAGCATATATCTTGATCATTTAGAGACATCCAATAGAAGAACGTTGAGCATATATCTTGATCATTTAGAGACATCCAATATAAGAACGTTGAGCATATATCTTGATCATTTAGAGACACCCAATATAAGAACGTTGAGCATATATCTTGATCATTTAGATATCCCCCCCTAGCGTTGCTAGATCTAGCACAAATCTCAAAGTGTTTTTCGCCATCTTTTCTCTATACGGAAAGATGTTTGATCTTATCCAATGAGTTTATGCCTGCCAGCTTTGCTTCTCTTCACAGTGTTCTTTTCAATGTCTCTCTAGGTCTTCCTATTCTTTTCTTTTTTCTTATGTTTCCCATAGAAGAGCCTGTTTTGACATTCTTTTTTTGTCTCTCTCCTCAAGACATGCATGAAATATATTCATCTTCTCTTACTAATTGTAGATGTGGTCGTCGGTTGCATGGCTATTTCTCTTATCTATATATATGAGTATACATGGCACTTCATTATTCTGAATTTGTATCCTCTTAACGAGTTCTCTTATTAGATATCAGAAACCAGTGAATATATAATCTTATTTTTTCTATATCTTTGTTGTTAATTTGTGCCTGTAATTTATTACTTGCCACCTAACGAAGAAAATAAAAACTGAATAACCCAAGAAAGGGATACCCTATACAGTCTGACGTTTTCTTCCTTTGGCTCTTAATTAACAACAAAATCGCTTGTATCTTTATATAGTCGATTTGCTGGGGAAATTTAATCCGTTCTATACCACAGTGTGTCTATGCTCTTTGCTGGAACAGGTAAATTCCTCATTAAGATACCTTCTACAGTGAGTACAGCCAACATCTGTTCCGTGCCGCGAGAGAGTACCAGAGAGGCAATGCTGATGTACACTTTGGCGCCATTTGTTGATAGTTAGATCCACGGATTCGGTTGTAGCTGTGTTGTTTAATTGTTGGTGCAAATATTGAATAGAATGTTGTAGTTGTGTTGTTTAATTGTTGGTGCAAATATTGAATAGAATGTTTAGTTGTGTTGTTTAATTGTTGTTGCAAATATTGAATAGAATGTTGTAGCTGTGTTGTTTAATTGTTGGTGCAAATATTGAATAGAATGTTGTAGTTGTGTTGTTTAATTGTTGGTGCAAATATTGAATAGAATGTTGTAGCTGTGTTGTTTAATTGTTGGTGCAAATATTGAATGTAATGTTGTAGCTGTGTTGTTTAATTGTTGGTGCAAATATTGAATGTAATGTTGTAGCTGTGTTGTTTAATTGTTGGTGCAAATATTGAATGTAATGTTGTAGCTGTGTTGTTTAATTGTTGTTGCAAATATTGAATGTAATGTTGTAGCTGTGTTGTTTAATTGTTGGTGCAAATATTGAATAGAATGTTGTATTGTGTGTAATGTTATCCCCAAAATATGAGCTGGTAAAATCTGAGACAAACAGGTACTCATATTTTCAAGTCAGCATATACAATTGTGATAGGCATTAATGCTCACAGATGCACCTGTCCGTACCACTTTATGTCCTTTCTTACAAGCGCCCAGAGCTCTCTAACAAATGTACACAATTTATATTTACACTGGACATCAGCATATACAGAACAACAGGTCGCCACAAAAATGAAGGCAAAAAAAAGTTTAGTATTCCGTTCACACGTGTCTCTGTTTAATTTAGTTTAGTCTAGTTTAGTTTAGTTTAGTTTAGTTTAGTCTAGTTTAGTTTAGTTTAGTTTAGTTTAGTTTAGTTTAGTTTAGTCTAGTCTAGTTTAGTTTAGTTTAGTTTAGTTTAGTCTAGTTTAGTTTAGTTTAGTTTAGTTTAGTTTAGTTTAGTTTAGTTTAGTTTAGTTTAGTTTAGTTTAGTTTAGTCTAGTCTAGTTTAGTTTAGTTTAGTTTAGTTCAGTTTAGTTTAGTTTAGTTTAGTTTAGTTTAGTTTAGTCTAGTTTAGTTTAGTTTAGTTTAGTCTAGTTTAGTTTAGTTTAGTTTAGTTTAGTTTAGTTTAGTTTAGTTTAGTTTAGTTTAGTCTAGTTTAGTTTAGTTTAGTTTAGTTTAGTTTAGTCTAGTTTAGTTTAGTTTAGTCGACGGATCATCCTCGTTGCTCGTCGAATTCGTCAATAGACAATTCGTCTCAGATCTCCTCCCCTGTAAGTCCCTCAGTGTGTGGGGACGGATTGCTCCAGTTGTGTGTTAATTTTTTTATTCTTCTGTACCTTCCCGTTTTGCGCTCATTTCTAGGAACCCTATGCGGGAAGGCACAGAGAAATAACAAATCTTGACTAGATGTTCATAGACAGCCTGGACATGCTTGTAGATGTATAATCATTGACTGAATCATTAGCTCACCCTACCTGCCTCATTGCATTCAGAATGCCATACTGGTCCGTTGACCCGCTGCCAACCACGGCAGCAGTTCCAGCCAAGCTGTAAGCCCGTTCATTTCCTTTCTTGTCCGAGTGTCCAGGGACGAAAAATAAAACATATCCCAGTCAGTCCTGAATTCCTAAGTAACAACACCCACTGTCTTCGAACAGTCTTCTCCGATGTTCATGAGCATGCTCATCGAGTCACTCAGAAAACATACATGAGCGAATGGTTGTGCTTCTAGCCAGCCATCGCTTTAGTTACTCCCATGGTCAAACTACTTGTTGTTACCGCGAAAGCACCGCTCTCCTCCTTCACTGTTTCTCACTTGACGTGGGCTGTGAAAGCCCAAAGCTCTGAGTGTGCCGAACAACAGACCCATCAATGTAGATGACTGCCCAACAACAGACCCATCAATGTAGATGACTGCCCAACAACAGACCCATCAATGTAGATGACTGCCCAACAACAGACCCATCAATGTAGATGACTGCCCAACAACAGACCCATCAATGTAGATGACTGCCCAACAACAGACCCATCAATGTAGATGACTGCCCAACAACAGACCCATCAGTGTAGATGACTGTCCAAAAACAGACCCATCAGTGTAGATGACTGTCCAACAACAGACCCATCAATGTAGATGACTGCCCAACAACTGACCCATTAATGTAGATGACTGCCCAACAACAGACCCATCAGTGTAGATGACTGCCCAACAACAGACCCATCAGTGTAGATGACTGCCGAACATCAGACCCATTAATGTAGATGACTGCCCAACAACAGACCCATCAGTGTAGATGACTACCCAACAACAGACCCATCAGTGTAGATGACTGCCCAACAACAGACCCATCAGTGTAGATGACTGCCCAACAACAGACCCATCAATGTAGATGACTGCCCAACAACAGACCCATCAGTGTAGATGACTGCCCAACAACAGACCCATCAATGTAGATGACTGCCCAACAACAGACCCATCAGTGTAGAAGACTGCCCAACAACAGACCCATCAGTGTAGATGACTGCCCACCAACAGACCCATCAGTGTAGATGACTACCCAACAACAGACCCATCAATGTAGATGACTGCCCAACAACAGACCCATCAATGTCGATGACTGCCCAACAACAGACCCATCAATGTAGATGACTGCCCAACAACAGACCCATCAATGTAGATGAATGCCCAACAACAGACCCATCAATGTAGATGACTGCCCAACAACAGACCCATCAATGTAGATGACTGCCCAACAACAGACCCATCAGTGTAGAAGACTACCCAACAACAGACCCATCAGTGTAGATGACTGCCCAACAACAGACCCATCAATGTCGATGACTGCCCAACAACAGACCCATCAATGTAGATGACTGCCCAACAACAGACCCATCAGTGTAGATGACTGCCCAACAACAGACCCATCAATGTAGATGACTGCCCAACAACAGACCCATCAGTGTAGATGACTGCCCACCAACAGACCCAGCAGTGTAGATGACTACCCAACAACAGACCCATCAATGTAGATGACTGCCCAACAACAGACCCATCAATGTAGATGACTGCCCAACAACAGACCCATCAATGTCGATGACTGCCCAACAACAGACCCATCAGTGTAGATGACTGCCCAACAACAGACCCATCAATGTCGATGACTGCCCAACAACAGACCCATCAATGTCGATGACTGCCCAACAACAGACCCATCAGTGTAGATGACTGCCCAACATCAGACCCATCAATGTAGATGACTGCCCAACAACAGACCCATCAATGTCGATGACTGCCCAACAACAGACCCATCAATGTAGATGACTGCCCAACAACAGACCCATCAGTGTAGATGACTGCCCAACAACAGACCCATCAATGTAGATGACTGCCCAACAACAGACCCATCAGTGTAGAAGACTGCCCAACAACAGACCCATCAGTGTAGATGACTGCCCAACAACAGACCCATCAGTGTAGATGACTGCCCAACAACAGACCCATCAGTGTAGATGACTGCCCAACAACAGACCCATCAATGTAGATGACTGCCCAACAACAGACCCATCAATGTAGATGACTGCCCAACAACAGACCCATCAGTGTAGATGACTGCCCACCAACAGACCCATCAGTGTAGAAGACTACCCAACAACAGACCCATCAGTGTAGATGACTGCCCAACAACAGACCCATCAATGTAGATGACTGCCCAACATCAGACCCATCAATGTAGATGACTGCCCAACATCAGACCCATCAATGTAGATGACTGCCCAACATCAGACCCATCAATGTCGATGACTGCCGAATTCTCATAGATCATGGCCTGTACCTCCGCTTCCAAAACCAAATTCTTTTCTTGCCTGCATTCTCTGTCCAACAAAGCGTAAACAAAAAAGGACGTAGATAACTCTGCTGACAGCCGCCCTCTGCTGACAGCCGCCCTCTGCTGACAGCCGCCCTCTGCTGACAGCCGCCCTCTGCTGACAGCCGCCCTCTGCTGACAGCCGCCCTCTGCAGACAGCCGTATCCACTTTTCCCTTTTCCCCGGGCTCAATGCCCCCCTCCCCTGTGGATAAATTTGATGAACTATGTCCCCACACACGCCATCCATGATTTTCCTCAATTTAGCCTCTTGTGCTTTCTCCTCCCAAAATCACAGTGAATGTTGTACACCAACACTGACCTGGAGGCAGACCACGTGCACGAAACATCGTTATTCTGTCTGCGATAGTGGGAAAGTCGAGGAGATACCGCATCACCTTCCATGGTGTGGCTTTCCTGCACCAAATTATGATGCCCTTGACCTCATTTTGTATTTGTTCTAGTCTTTCAACCTGCAAGCAACGAGAATTAGAACCGCCAATGCTAACTCAATAACAACTACAAGCCCTTGATATTGGGGAACAAGAAGATGCTGTTCACAGTCTACTGCCTCCATTACTCTCACTGCAGAGAGGTCTTTCCCAGCCTTCATTAACACTTGATCTATGTGCTGGACGAGGGCAAGACTTAAACCAAACTCTAGATACCGTATTGTGCAAGCTCTCACAACAACCTTCTACCCAACGCTCACTACTAGTGATGTCCGTGTGCCGACGTGTCTCTGTCATTTACTAGAATCTAGTCACAATCTGTAATAAAAGCCCCTGATTTCACCGCCTATAACCTTGTCAGGGTCGGGGCTAGAGAAGACTTGTCTAAACTAAACACAGAACCGGGTCCGACAGTCGATATAGGTTGAGGGATACTTTGAGGAGTGGACGCCACCACTTATGGGACCGTTCGATGTGCAGGAAAGATGACTAACTAAAAAAATAATTGACCGACTAACTAACTAACTAACTAACTGACTAACTGACTGATTAACTAACTAACTAATTAACTAACTAACTAATTAACTAATTAACTAACTAACTAACTAACTGACTAACAAACCATGTAACTGACTGACTAACTAACTAGCTTTGTCATTATTCAGACTATCGGTCAAAGTCTCTCCACACATCCTATTTTTCCCGGACACTTTTCTTCTCCCCTCGAGTATAGGTAAGTGTTCTTTAAGGTTTCACCTCCCCATGTATTCATTGACTTTTCTTGCTTTATTTTTCTCCGTGGTTTCCAAGACAGTGTCTGTCTTGTTATCCGGTATCAGCCTTTCTTAGTGACCTATCTATCCCTATTTACTATGCACAGTCTCCTGTTCTATTGGCCATTGTTCGGTTCTATCTCACAGAGCTGGAGGAGCCTAAGCTCCTGAGCTATGCGGTCGCAATAACAGGGTCGGCACACAATCAACTAGGGAGCCGCGATAGTTCAGTGGTTAGTGAACTGTCCTACAAAGGACAATAGGTACGGTTCGATCCCAACCGACGGCACCGGTTTACCCAGCCTTAAATGGGTACCTCACTTTTGTCTGGGAAAGTAAAGCGGCACGGACGTAATACCGACCACATTACCCCAAAAAATCATGTGCCGAAGGTTTGTAAAATTTATGGTCACTAACACCATATTCCCTATACGCCACTTGGCGTGGCGGGGGCTATTTACATTTTTTTTTACTACACAATCAACTGTCTCCCCTGAAAACAATCTGCGTCAAAACAGGCTGTCCAACAGAAACTAGGATCGCCATCTTAGAGGTAGTGGTGGCTTTTACTGATATAGAAGACCTAGTGTTGCAATACCTCTAGACTGGACTAGTAGTTTCCCAGCATAGCCTGGGAATAGAAGAACTCCATCCTCATAGTAAAAAGCCCCGGCAATGTCAAGAAAACCATAACGGACCGTGATATCAATGAGCACTTGCCGACATGAACTTGTGACATTACATAAATAAAAACAGTCAATAACAACAATCAATAACAACAATCAATAACAACAATCAATAACAACAATCAATAATAACAATCAATAACAACAATCAATAACAACAATCAATAACAACAATCAATAACAACAATTATTAACAAAAATAGATAACAAAATTCAATAACAACAATCAATAACAACAATAAATAACAACAATCATTAACAACAATAAATAACAAAATTCAATAATAACAATCAATAACAACAATCAATAATAACAATCAATAACAACAATCAATAGCAACAATCAATAACAACAATCAAAAACAACAATCAATAACAACAATCATTAACAACAATCAAAAACAATAATCAATAACAACAATCAATAACAATAATCAATAACAATAATCAATAGCAACAATCAATAACAACAATCAATAACAACAATCAATAACAACGATCAATAACAACAATCACTAACAACGATCAATAACAACAAGCAATAACAACAATCAATAACAACAATCAATAACAACGATCAATAACAACAATCAATAACAACAATCAATAACAACAATCAATAACAACAATCAATAACAACGATCAATAACAACAATCAATAACAACAATCAATAACAACAACCACTTCTAGGATAACATCATTCCTGATCTTGTCATACTATGTGAACTTTTATCATTTTCCTCAAACATTTGTTGAACTCTCAGCGATATCAAAGGTGTACTGTTACATTTGTACTCAATAATCTTGTCCTTGTGCTTGCTATGTCCATATGTGAGTGTGCTCAATGAAAGTTGTTCTTGCTTTCTTTATTTTCTGCTTAACGGAGCTCCCCGCTCCTTTTTTCTCCAGACGCACCTCCTCGATTATTGCTCCTTCAATTTCTGATTGGTTTCAGCGTGTGTTGTTGCATTTAATTTCACTATCCTGGTTTTATCAATATTAATCTGTTGTCCTATTTTGACAGAGTTATGTTTTAGCTCATGTAGCTTTTCTTTCATTTGCTTATGTTCAAGGAGTACAACATGGTCGGCAAAGGTCAAAGTCCTCTAGTTAATTCCAGAGTTTTCTATTGAATTAGATTTATTTTGCCCTGTGTGGTGGTCTTCTAATCCAATCTATTAGCGAAATGAATGAGGACGGAGACAAAAAGCATTGTTGACATAATCCCGTCTCTACTTTCAAACATCATCTTGAACATCAAACATCATCTTGAACATCAAACATCATCTTGAACATCAAACATCATCTTGAACATCAACATCATCTTGAACATCACACATCATCTTGAACATCACACATCCTCTTGAACATCAAACATCATCTTGAACATCAAACATCATCTTGAACATCAAACATCATCTTGAACATCAAACATCATCTTGAACATCAAACATCATCTTGCACATGTGAACAGACAGAATGTTGTTGGTGATATCCAGAAACACAGAAAGAAATAGAGAAAGAGAAAGATTGACGACAACAAAATATAGAACGGAAGAGTAAGCTCAGAGGAAAGAAAAGAAAAAGATGACTTCATGAGAGAGTCTGGAATCATAATCTGATTGAGTCTTGATCGCAGAGAGAGAGAAAGAGAAAAGAAATAAATGTGGGAAGGAAGGAAGGAGGAGCGGAAGGGAGTGAGAGAAGGAAGAAACGAAGAAAGGCATTACGGAAAAAAGGAAGGAAGGAGAAAGGGGAGAGATAAAGAATATCAAGAAGGAAGGAAATCAACAAATACTGACGACCTCTGGAAACTAAATTAATCAGCCCACGTGATTAGATACACACGACGCCTTCTGACCTATTTGTGTAGTTTTATTATCTACTTGCCAGCCCCTGCCGAGCTCCACCAGGCGTCTGATATATTTAGAAAAAAATCTCCCGTCATCCAAAAATCGGTTCCACCTGTCTATTAGTATTTACTTATTAGTTCTGGAACTGTCCAAATTGAAATTAGGTGAGACAAAGTTTTAACCAGCACATTGAACTGAAAGACGGTTAGAGGAAAATAGATATGTGGGTAGGGGAACTAATCAAAATGTAGAATTATACAAAAACCCATTTGCATAGCGGCCAATATTCGAGAGTAATACGATGCACTTGAACGAGATTTAGGAAGATTGCGCAATGTATGGATGTAAATTGTATGTATCGAGAGTAGTTATACAATTTTGTAGACAGAACGAGCGTAACATCTTGATAATTCTTGAGCTTCTCAATTAAGTAATTATGGGTCGCGTGCGGGGAGTAGTAATTATTTAAGAAAATTATGAGGGAATAACGAGACACTCAAGTCTAATTACGTTCCAAATATTTTGAATTACTACAATGCGAACACGTGGCTAAGCAGGGCTCTCAGGGCGCGTAATCTGGTCGCTCAAAAGAGATCATGCTCAAAGATGGGGACACTCGTAACTGATTGTACCCTGTGAGCAGGACTGGATTAAGAAGTGGTGAGGCCCGAAGCTAGATGAAACTTTGACACCCCCTTCCCATTTATGCCCGCTAAAAAATAAACACTAGAAGAACGGAAGTTTGTTATCGTGTGCTATTAAAACGACATGTACCCTGGGGGTCCCCGTACACATTGGAGGCAAAATGATTCCCTACTTTCCTTTTTACTACTTCTGCCACACTTTTTTGCAAAATCATTTACGACAACGTGGACCAATGGCGGGGAATTTGAAACGGAAAAGTCAAATCAGTTGCAAAATGTAGACCCAAGTTCAAATTCTCAAAAACTGTTCTAGACCTATCGGCAGGGGCCCTAAGCTGTTGCATGTTCATCTTATGCCTAAACTCTGGCCTGGTTCTGGGAGTCTTGATGTGGTAGTGAATATTTTTGCTTGAATAACTTAAAATTTGTCTTGATCAACTTTGGATCGCCGAGCATAGCGTCCGACATGGTAATCTACCTACCTCTGAAATAAATAAAAAAAGTCAAGTCCCCCCGTCACGCCAAGTGGCGTATAGGGAATATGGTGTTAGTGACCCGTCCCGCCAAGTGGCGTATAGGGAATATGGTGTTAGTGACCCGTCCCGCCAAGTGGCGTATAGGGAATATGGTGTTAGTAACCCGTCCCGCCAAGTGGCGTATAGGGAATATGGTGTTAGTGACCCGTCCCGCCAAGTGGCGTATAGGGAATATGGTGTTAGTGACCCGTCCCGCCAAGTGGCGTATAGGGAATATGGTGTTAGTGACCATACATTTTACAGACCCTCGGCACATGATTTTTGGGGTAATGTGGTCGGTATTACTCCCGTGCCACTTTACTTTCCCAGAATAAAAAAATCTCGTACCAACCTCATGTTGGGTGAACCGGAGGCTGTCGGTTGGGATCGAACCCTACTTCTTGTCATTTGTAGTCCAGTTTACTACCGCTCACTTGCGTCAGTGATAAACATTAATCATGACAACAGCTACAAGGAAAAAGAAAACGTAAATTAAAAGACATAGCTAACTCAGAAGTGAATCAAAAACGGAAAACCAGAGCACAACTAACAGTAAACAGACGTCAACAGTTCACGATAAGCGAAACAAACAAACAAAACTCTGTCCGAAACAGTTCAATATGTTGTAAATGTAAAAGAAGAAAAAGTAAACAAACAATTAAAAATAGCTGCTATATTTAGAAAAAATACGTCATTGATGCTATTACCTTGAACAGTCACAAAACACAGGCGTGTATTTGAGAGTTATTACCAACGCCATCTCTATCTGTCAAGCCTGCCAGCTAAGGGGGATCACCCAAAACATGTGACGTTTTCAGTATTGCGAGCAGGGGCGGTTGTGTGTAAAATGACGTCAGCCGTATATAGTTTGCATAGCTCATACGTCACAAGCATTGGGGTGTTTTCGGGAAACCCCCTCTGAACTTCGGCTTGAGAGATAGAGGTGGCTATGTTCATTACTATTACGTACTCTCTCAGAGATAACTCCGACATAATTCACTTTTGATTATAACTTCCCTTTGCTTTATATGGGTGTCCGGTTAGCGCAATCGATAGGCGGTTGGCTTACCACGGCAACAGCCGGGGTTCGTAATCCTGGCGAGGACACCTGGGTTTTACTAATTCCCTAAAAATTAGTGGGAGCCGCGATAGCTCAGTGGTTAGTGAACTGGACTACTACAGACAAGGGGTAGGGTTCGATCCCAACCGACGGCTCCGGGTTCACCCAGCCTTAAATGGGTACCGGATTTTTTCTGGGAAAGTAAAAGCAGCACGGGCGTAATACCGACCACATTACCCCAAAAATCATGTGCTGAAGGTCTGTAAAATATAGGGTCACTAACACCATATTTCCCTATACGCCACTTGGCGTGACGGGGAGTACTTTACTTTACTTTTGCTTTATATAAGTGTATATATGTATATAATATATTAAAATCCTGTTCGTCTTGTTAGACAGTCTAGTGAAGGCTGTTGTGTATTTTTTTTAAGTTTTGTTTTTGTCGAACAGCTTCTCTCGTGGCTAATTCTACCAATGTTTGACAAACACACACGGCCACAGAATGAACAAGTCAGGCCCACTGATCCACAGGGTTTTCCATCCTTTTTCATGAGTCTTTTCTCTTCTAAGTTTTGCCTTAGCACAGTCTCAAATGATGTTATACCATTCCTTATACATGCTCTCCATGATGTGCGTCCACTTGCCAGATGTTCCCAGTCATTTTTACAGACGGAGAAGTCACTCAGAATGATTTCAGACATCTCCATATCGTAGTTTAGGTCTGCCGATTTGTCTTTTTCCGTGTGTTAGTTCCACATATAGTATTTGCCTGGGGATGCGTTTTTCTTCCATTCGCTGGACGTGCCCCGCCATCTTAGTCTTCAACATCTGAGCATCGACATGATTGTTGTGGTCTTAGCAACGTTGCAGGACAGTTGAGATGGTTATTATCACTTATATATATATATATATATATATATATATTACTATATGATGATCATCACCATATATAAAAGTATATATATACATATATATATATATATATATATATATATATATATATATTTATATATATATATAAGACCTTTTGGTGTCTTGACAGACGGTTGGTAGTAAGCAATCATGATAAGTCAGTAGTTTGATAGAGCATTAGTGTCTCATACTGGGTACTGCTTTACTGAACATCTTCTTTCGTGGCTGAATTTGCCAATCCTGGACAGACAGATCCATCCAAACAAATAGAAAGGTTGACCTGAGATACCTGGCCTTGTCTCCTTTTTCTTGCGCCTTTTGTCTACTGAATTTGACATCAGCACTGTCTCGAAAGTTGCTGTGCCAATTTTTATGTTTGTTGTCCATGTGCTACGATCCGCAGCCACATTTTCCCAGTTCCTTTCACTTATAGAAAATTCCCTCAAGGAAGCCCTGCAAACATCCTTATATCTCAGCATTGGTTTTCCCTTTGGTTTCTTTCCATCCCTAAGTTCGCCATACAATATTTGTTTGGGAATACGAATGTTTGCCATTCTTCTTACATGGCCCAGCCACCTTAGTCTACGAATCCTAAGTGTTGCCATGATCGATGAGAGTTTGGCTCGTAAATATAAAAGTCAGTTTGCATTAAAAGTTTGGCTCGTAAATATAGAAGTCAGCCTGCATTAAAAGTTTGGCTCGTAAATATAGAAGTCAGCCTGCATTAAAAGTTTGGCTCGTAAATATAGAAGTCAGCCTGCATTAAAAGTTTGGCTCGTAAATATAGAAGTCAGCCTGCATTAAAAGTTTGGCTCGTAAATATAGAAGTCAGCCTGCATTAAAAGTTTGGCTCGTAAATATAGAAGTCAGCCTGCATTAAAAGTTTGGCTCGTAAATATAGAAGTCAGCCTGCATTAAAAGTTTGGCTCGTAAATATAGAAGTCAGCCTGCATTAAAAGTTTGGCTCGTAAATATAGAAGTCAGGCCGCATTAAAAGTTTGGCTCGTAAATATAGAAATCAGCCTGCATTAAAAGTTTGGCTCGTAAATATAGAAGTCATGCTGCATTAAAAGTTTGGCTTGTAAATATAGAAGTCAGCCTGCATTAAAAGTTTGGCTCGTAAATATAGAAGTCAGGCTGCATTAAAAGTTTGGCTCGTAAATATAGAAGTCAGCCTGCATTAAAAGTTTGGCTCGTAAATATTGAAGTCAGGCTGCATTATAAGTTTGGCTCGTAAATATAGAAGTCAGGCCGCATTAAAAGTTTGGCTCATCATTATAGAAGTCAGCCTGCATTAAAAGTTTGGCTCGTAAATATAGAAGTCAGGCTGCATTATAAGTATGGCTCGTAAATATAGAAGTCAGCCTGCATTAAAAGTTTGGCTCGTAAATATAGAAGTCAGCCTGCATTATAAGTATGGCTCATAAATATAGAAGTCAGCCTGCATTAAAAGTTTGGCTCGTAAATATAGAAGTCAGCCTGCATTAAAAGTTTGGCTCGTAAATATAGAAGTCAGGCTGCATTAAAAGTTTGGCTCGTAAATATAGAAGTCAGCCTGCATTAAAAGTTTGGCTCGTAAATATAGAAGTCAGCCTGCATTAAAAGTTTGGCTCGAAATATAGAAGTCAGCCTGCATTAAAAGTTTGGCTCGTAAATATAGAAGTCAGCCTGCATTAAAAGTTTGGCTCGAAATATAGAAGTCAGCCTGCATTAAAAGTTTGGCTCGTAAATATAGAAGTCAGCCTGCATTAAAAGTTTGGCTCGTAAATATAGAAGTCAGCCTGCATTAAAAGTTTGGCTCGTAAATATAGAAGTCAGCCTGCATTAAAAGTTTGGCTCGTAAATATAGAAGTCAGCCTGCATTAAAAGTTTGGCTCGTAAATATAGAAGTCAGCCTGCATTAAAAGTTTGGCTCGTAAATATAGAAGTCAGCCTGCATTAAAAGTTTGGCTCGTAAATATAGAAGTCAGCCTGCATTAAAAGTTTGGCTCGTAAATATAGAAGTCAGCCTGCATTAAAAGTTTGGCTCGTAAATATAGAAGTCAGCCTGCATTAAAAGTTTGGCTCGTAAATATAGAAGTCAGGCTGCATTAAAATGAGAAATCGAAACCCATAACTAACGTGATGTTGTCCACTATTGGAGCTATAGCGCCTGACGTCATTCTACTCACAACCTGTCCTGTTCGCAAAGTTGAAAACGTGACACAATTTGGGTGTTTTACAGGTTCCCCCTTTCAGCCCGCAGGCTTACTTGTACAGATAGCGATGATGATGACTCTGTTAGACCAGTCCATAACCATATAATTCCGGTGTACACAATGGCGGTAAGAAGTCATTTCAAGTCACTATTTTTTCTCTTTTGTTTTTTTTTTTGTTTTTGACGTGTTAAAATGTGGAAGTTAATGTCCTTGTTTCCAGCCGTGGACGGGTCTCTGTTCGTCCAACTGTGTTCGTGCACAACGGCCAGGATTCTCTTATTTTGTCTTTGTTCATCAGCGGGTAGCAACTGATTTATTATCACACGGTCGACTGGTAGTATTTCTCCACCAACACTGACCAGGCACAATTAGTCGCTGTGTACTGATGAACATGTTGAGGAGAACATCGATAAAGGTAAAGGTAAAGGTGAAGGTAAAAGTAAAGGTAAAGGTAAAAGTAAAGGTGAAGAAAAAGGTAAAGGTAAAGGTAAAAGTAAAGGTAAAGGTAAAAGTAAAGGTGAAGAAAAAGGTAAAGGTAAAGGTTAAGGTAAAAGTAAAGCTAAAGGTAAAAGTAAAGGTGAATAAAAAGGTAAAGGTAAAGGTAAAAGTAAAGGTAAAGGTAAAAGTAAAGGTGAAGACAAAGGTAAAGGTAAAGGTGAAGGTAAAGTTAAAGGTGAAGAAAAAGGTAAAGGTAAAGTTGAAGGTAAAAGTAAAGGTGAAGAAAAAGTTAAAGGTAAAGGTAAAAGTAAAGGTAAAAGTGAAGGTGAAGAAAAAGTTAAAGGTAAAGGTAAATGTAAAGGTAAAAGTGAAGGTGAAGAAAAGGTAAAGGTAAAGGTAAAGAAAAAGGTAAAGGTAAAGGTGAAGGTAAAAGTAAAAGTAAAGGTGAAGAAAAAGGTAAAGGTAAAGGTGAAGGTAAAAGTAAAGGTAAAGGTAAAAGTAAAGGTGAAGAAAAAGGTAACGGTAAAGGTGAAGGTAAAAGTAAAGATACGAGACTTGAACCAGTGTCTTAGCACGCGAGTTTTCCCACATATATGCTCCCCCACCTATACAGAAGTGTTCGGAGACTACTGTCTAGTGTCGCCTCAAGCATAGTAACTCACAAGCGAGGCGCTATTCCTTACCTACCAATAGTGCTACCCTGGTACCCATTTTTGCCACCAGCTGGGTCGACCGTAGGGGTATTTTTTCCAACCACGAGTACAATTCAAGAGCCAATAGATGTGTCCGTAGTTCTGTGGTGATGATCCTAATTTAACATAAGATAAGATAAAATAATATAATATAATATAACATAACATAAAATAATATAACATAAAATAAAATAAAATAACATAACATAAATAACAGGAATCTATAGTAATTAGGCCAGCAGGAAACAATGAAAACCCCAATTGTGTGACATTTTCATCTTTTCTTACAGGGGCTATCGTGGTTAGAATGACGTCAGCAGTCTATAGCTCGATTAATTGTAGCTGATTGTAGGGGTTTTCAGGGAATTCCCTTACCTCGAACTGGCTTTACTAATGCATATGGTTGTACAACAATCCCTCTTTCACCACAATGTTGCTTCTGTCGTTATCTGGCATCAACAAGGGAGTATGTAGGTTTTTATGTTATTGAGAGTTGACGATTTGAGTTGAAGAGCTTGTGTTAGAGAATTTGTTTTTATTTTGTGCAGTTGGGTTTGGGCTTCGCTGAATATTTCTTATCCCTTTTTTTAAAATTTATGATATCGGTATGGCTTAGGATAATTTTTAGTTTTTTTTTATGCTCATTTTTTGGTTTATTTTTTTTTCATATTGGCTATGGTTAGTGGTTTTGGTGAAATTTGTATTGTTATGTTTATGGTTTTGCGTACATTTATGATGTTGTTTATGTCGATGTTTCGAGTTAGATTTGTGTTGTTGTTATGGCTAAACAATATCACACGGAGGATATAAAAGTGTTACCACAACGTGTATGGAAACAACCGTTATGATAGAGGCATGAACTCAGGTACGGCGAGGCTGGGGCAGACCAAGAGGTAGATGGTTTAGGAACATAAATTAAACATAAATTAAACATATCAAACTTAAATAACACTACAATACTACGTAAGTAACGTAAATAAAAGCACAGCAAGGGGAGCCGCGATAGCTCAGTGGTTAGTGAACTGGACTACAAATGACAAGAGGTCGTGTTCAATCCTGATCGACAGCTTCTGGGTTTACTCAGCCTTCAATAGGCACTGGATTTTTCTGGGAAAGTAAAGCGGTACTGGCGTAATACCGACCACATTACCCCAAAAAGCATGTGCCGAAGGTCTGTACAATTTATGGTCACTAACATCATATTCCCTATACGCCACTTGGCATGACGGGGGGTACTTTACTTTTTTTTTTACTACGTGAACAACCTAACACCACACAAAGTACTGAACGACTCAAACATCAAATATACTATTTTAAAAATCCTGATCATTTTAAAACGTCTTCGTCACAACCAGTTGTCATTCGTTAGGAACCATAAACGAACCACAGAAAAACGAGTACCCTCCCTGTCTGTCATTGTTAACAACTAAACTACAATTAAAGAACAGAAATGTAACTCTATATTCCCGCTACCGGTCGCACATTGTATTTTGTTTCAACATACATATTAAGACTACAATAAAGAAATGTAATGTACACTACGCTTTTTTGTGCATTGTCATTGCGGTTTAATATAAAATAGAAGCGTAGAAGAGGGCACACAATATTACCCTGAAGTAAGCAAACGTCAACAGGTAAATAACATCTCAGATGGTAGATGTACAACAGAGGTGAGATGGTAGATGTACAACAGAGGTGAGATGGTAGATGTACAACAGAGGTGAGATGGTAGATGTACAACAGAGGTGAGATGGTAGATGTACAACAGAGGTGAGATGGTAGATGTACAACAGAGGTGAGATGGTAGATGTACAACAGAGGTGAGATGCAGAATGGCACAGGAAAAAATCAGCTTTCCAAAAAATGAAGAAGATACTGTGCAATCCATTTTTGACAAAAGAAACCAGAAAAAGAGTTTTTATATGCTATGTTGAGTCAGTTTTAACATATGGATGTGAATCGTGGACAATCGAACAACAGACAAAAAATCACCGGAGGTTGCACAAATGTAGTTTTACAGAAGAATGTTGAGAATACCATGGACATCTAATAAGAGTAATAAAAACCATCTGAAAGAGGCCAAAACAAAGAGAGAGCTAATATCCAATATTAGGAAGAAACAATCATCATTTTTTGGCACTGTAATGAGAAGAGAACAGATCAGATATATTGCACCAACTGGGTATATTCAGGGACGAAGAGATAGAGGGAAGCAAAGAGAAAAGATACCAAACAGCTTAACAGAATGGTTTGGCTAACAACAGAAACGATAAATAACTGTCGAGATCGAAAGTTGTGGAGAGGCATGATCACCTACACCAGCAGACCCGGTACTTGATGATGATAAAAGGAAAGTCCTGAATTGGAAGGTAATTCGCTGTCTAGTGAGCATGACATAGGTCGGATGCGATCCTGACCCAGGGTTTCCGGGTTCATGTAGACTTTAATAGGTGCTGGATTTTACTCAGAAAGAAAAGCCACACGGGCATCATGCTGACCAACTGTCCCAATGATCCGAAGGTGGGTAACAAAATATGGGCACTAGCATCATGTTCCTACACCACGTGACGTTACGTGGCTCTTTCTTTGCTGATGTAGGAAATATATTGTGCATCAAGTCTATATTCGTAGAAGTGAGAAAGAGAGTTCATCGGTGCTATATAGAGCCAGTTCTGACCCATGGAAGAGAATCATAGACAATAGACAAACAATTGAAAAGACGAATAGAGGTCACTGAGATGGGATTTCTCAGAGTAATTTTGAGATTTCCATGGACAGCTAAAAAGGGCCAACTAGGAAATTCTCAACGAGGCCATCACGAAAGAAGGAGCTCTTAAAAGTAGGAAGAATCACTTAACATTTTTGGACACATCATAAAAAGAGAAGAATTGAAATACTTTGTTACAACTGGCAAAATACAGAGAAAGAGATATCGTGGACTACAAGGAGAGAAGATTCTAGATAGTTTTGTATTGTGGCATGGAAAACAACAACATAATTAATACTATGCACTGAGGGCAGGGAATCGTACAATGACGTCACCGCCTACGCCAAGCACGACACATGATGATTATGATACTGAAAAGTGGATGAGGGCGGTATTCACAATTTTAAATCACATTTCCCCCCATTTTAACAACATTATAAATTGTCCTTATTAACAGCGGTTCGTGTTGCCATTTTTGTTAATCTATTCACGCAGCTACTGTTCTCATCTAGTACACTCACGTTATAAGATCAGATAATATTTTCAAGCTACGCTCTGGTACCTCGTCTGCCAACGACTTAGCGCAACGATATGGATCGTTTCCTTCGTCGAGTGTAACGACTTCGATTCATTGACATTTGAACTATAATAAAAACTCTCTGACTCATGTTTGTAAACACAAACTTCATACACTTATAGTCTAATTATATTCGTTTGCGAGGTTAATTTCATCAAGTAATTTGTGTTTTATTTTCTGGAAACTACCTCCGCCCAGGAGTACCAGTCTATATTTACACGAAAATATATTACGTTGTTTTATTGGCTGATAATGATCGACTTCCGTCATCATTTGCTAATAAAAAAAATTGAAATAATAATGAGAAAATTGCTGCTTGTATGTGGAATATAAGACGAGAGCCAATTATAGATTTATCAACGTCCTCTGGCTTAAAGGGATAGGCCAAATCTTGTGACGTTTTCAGAATTGCGATCAGGGGCGGTTGTGGGTAAAATGACGTCGGCCGTCTATAGCTAGCATTGCTGAAGACGTCACAAGCTTTGGGTGATTTCGGGGTAACCTCAGCCCACAAGAGCTTAGTAAATCGACAGTTGGCTGTGTTAAGATTAAGAGAATCGATCTTCTTCTGCAACCACGGATAATTCAAACTAGGACTTCGGACTCAATTAGGCAACTGGCTGTTCCAATGACTCGGTTACCCCGTAGTTTTACTTCCAGGGAGGTGGGAGTGAGCCACATTATTCTCTTCAGGCCTGTGTACTGGGGGAGGGGTGGAGGGAGAGGGGGGCCGCAATCATGTAAAACGTGTTTATTTGTTGTGTTATCCAGACTTTTAGTGGCCTTGGCTGGTAGTTCGTATTTTGAGTTTAGTGAATATGCGGTTTCTCATTCTGTTGACGAAAAATGATGACTTAATCCCTCCTTGGTAGTTGCAGGTATCCATTCCTCTCATTATACTTTGAATGTTCTTGTTTCCATTTTTCATGATACTAACCTTTGATAATGGATTTGGCTTCATCATAGCTGACCAGATGGTTCACTTGTGGTAATCTCCCTCCCTCCTTAGCTAGTACGTCTGCGCATTCCTTTCCGTGTATATCACAGTGTGATGGTATCCACTGGATGATCACTCTCTGGAAGCTATTGCACAGTTGGTCTAGGGTTGTTCACAGGTCATCTAGCTTGCTGTTGCTGGGTGTTTTGTTTAGATCTGTTAGGGTGGACAGTGCGTCGGTCAGTAACACCAATTTATCGTGCACGTTATTTTTGTGTTGGATAGCCATTTTTGCAGCATCTTTGAGAGCTTCAGCTTCTGCTTTATAGTTGTTTGAATTTCCTAGTAGCTATTGATTTGGTTAACTCTTTCTGGTCATTCAGCCTCAAGAATCGATCTAACAATAACTCAAGTGGCCCCCGTATGATTTTAGTAAGTTTTTTCCCAAGAATTGGCTCAAAATATACACGAAGATGTTAGCTTGCTGTTTTCACATTCATCAGTTTAATCGTCAAACTATGTGTATTTAGCTTAACAACTTGAGATATGCATATGATACAGTCCTGATATCCCAGAGTGAAAATAACTTCAATCATTAATAGATACGGGAGCTGCGATAGCTCAGTGGTTAGTAAACTTGACTACAAAGGACAAGGGGTAGGGTTCGATCCCAACCGACGGCTTCCGGGTTCACCCAGCCTTAAATGGGTACCAGATTTTTTCTGGGAAAGTAAAGCAGCACGGGCGTAATACCGACCACATTACCCCAAAAATCATGTGCTGAACGTCTGTAAAATATAGGGTCACTAACACCATATTTCGCTATACGCCACTTGACGTGACTGGGGGTACTATACTTTTTTTACTATTAATAGATACAGTTATTGAATAAGTGAGAAAATGGGACTCAGTTTAAATGAAAAGAAAACCGAAGTAATGGTGGTCTTAAAAGACAAAATTACACCCAAGTGAAATATAAATAGAAATAGTAAACATCTCAGACAAGTAGATTTTAAAAAAATCTAGATACAGAGTTAACAATAGATGGTAATATAAAGATAAAGTACGAGTCTTGAATCTGCATCTTAGTACGCTGTACGTAGTTGCCACCAACATTACCAACAATTTAATCAACACTATGACATAGTTGCCACCAACATTACCAACAAATGAATCAACTTTATGACATAGTTGCCAACAACATTACCAACAATTGAATCAACTTTATGACATAGTTGCCAACAACATTACCAACAATTGAATCAACAATATGACATAGTTGCCAACAACATTACCAACAATTGAATCAACTTTATGACATAGTTGCCACAAACATTACCGACAATTGAATCAACTTTATGACATAGCTGCCACCAACATTACCAACAATTTAATCAACACTATGACATAGTTGCCAACAACATTACCAACAATTGAATCAACAATATGACATAGTTGCCACCAACATTACCAACAATTAAATCAACAATGTGACATAGTTGCCACCAACATTACCAACAATTGAATCAACAATATGACATAGTTGCCACCAACATTACCAACAATTGACTCGACATTATGACATAGTTGCCAACAACATTACCAACAATTGACTCGACATTATGACATAGTTGCCAACAACATTACCAACAATTGACTCGACATTATGACATAGTTGCCAACAACATTACCAACAATTGAATCAACAATATCCTCGACTCTTGTCAATGTTATCAAGTAAATTATCAATTGCATGACCACATATTCGAATAATATTGCTATTATAATCAATCGGTGTCACAAGTAACTACGTGTGGCGGCACATCATCGCATCAACATTACTAGCATTAAAAGTCAGTCATACACGTAGTTGCCATCAACATCTCAATCAAATCCCCTCATTTCTAACAGGTCTCATCAACTTAAGCCGTAGCTGTCATCATCCATCATCAACATCACCATCAAATCCTCTCATTTCTAACAGGTCTCATCAACTTAAGCCGTAAGTGTCATCTCATCCATTATCAACATCTCCATCAAATCCCCTCATTTCTAACAGGTCCCATCAACTTAAGCCGTAGCTGTCATCATTCATCATCAACATCACAAAGAACACTCATCAATTTTACACGCACTTTTCATCGACATTGCCCCATCCCCCATCAACATAATCACCACAGACACAACCAACACCAAAGATGAACAACCACACAGATAACCACAATGCCTCTGCCATCAATTCCTTATTTACCACCGGATATTCTTAATACGCTCATGTGCACTAGTATCAGGGTTTTCCCCCTCATTGTTTGTACCACATAACAAAACTCTGTTGGGGTATCAATGTCAAATCTGCGTGTCACTTTAATGACAATATAAGGTATCTTTGTATTAAGCACGGATGTTAGACCCTCGCGGAGACCAAAACTGCAAGGTTTTCTAACTGCTCCGTTGTTGCGCAGCGGTAAATTATCCCAAACATCCGGTTTTACGACGTAATTAGAACCGGCTGCTGTATTTAAAAAAAAAAAAAAATATTCGGAGAATTAATCCCAGAGAACTGTAGTTGGGGTGACAATATCTCTCAGCCAGGGAGGTCATATCATAAAGTTTCAAGTTACAGCGCCACCAGGTCAAAAGGTTATGTATGTTACCGTTATAATATTGTTGCTGACACAGATACGACGCCAATGATACGGCGGTATGCTCGTCCCCAACGACTGTTAGCGTTATTTACTGGTTGTTGATAAGGAAGGCCTGGTTGTGCATCGGTGGCTGCGTAAAGGTAACCGTTGTCTGAAAATGATGGATTGTTTGTTTAATCTTTTTAAACATCTCACCTGCAACGCACATAATATCCACTCTTTTCTCTTTCCCTCTGTGTATCTCTTGTTTATCCAATTCGCTATTATTCTACTTTTGTTAAGAAAGCCAGGTTGCGTTGTGATTATTACACTCGGCTGCCGACCTGAAATGTCGGTGTTCAGTTGCCAGTTGGGATTGCAATTTTCTTTTCTGACCTGCTGGGGTTCCAGTTCTCTCTGACTGGGCACTAGAGATGATCTCTGGGCTGGGGTTCCCGTTCTCTCTGACTGGGCACTAGAGATGATCTCTGGGCTGGGGTTCCCGTTCTCTCTAACTGGGCACTAGAGATGATCTCTGGGCTGGGGTTCCCGTTCTCTCTGACTGGGCACTAGAGATGATCTCTGGGCTGGGGTTCCCGTTCTCTCTAACTGGGCACTAGAGATGATCTCTGGGCTGGGGTTCCCGTTCTCTCTGACTGGGCACTAGAGATGATCTCTGGGCTGGGGTTCCCGTTCTCTCTGACTGGGCACTAGAGATGATCTCTGGGCTGGGGTTCCCGTTCTCTCTGATTGGGCACTAGAGATGATCTCTGGCAATGAATGTCAGCGAGCAACTGGCCACGCCATGAAGCCGAGACCTAGTACAATGACGACATTAACACGTCATCACCCAACGGAAGCTGCTATGTGACCACTTTTACCCGTTTACCGATGACCTCTTTTACCCAAATTTCCCTTTGCTCTCTCTGTTGTTGTTCTTGTTGTTATTATTGTTGGGATCTTCATCACTGCACACCAGACGAACCCACAGGTGCCCCGATCACCCCTTCAAGAATTTCAAGAAAATCCGAGACTAACACTGGCCCACGTGCACGAAATCCGTAACACGGCCTGGTATCCACAGGGTGGGAAAGTTTTTGCTGGCAATTTTTCCAAGCAGCGGCCCTTTATTTATACCCTACTCTTTTTTTTTATTTTTACTGCTAAGAGCTCTTTAACGTGCGCAAGTGCACACGGGACCTCATGTTTATTGCCGTTATTCGAAGGTCTAGACGTCAGATCTCGGTTCCCAAGCGAACAGGGGCAGGTAACTCCACTTAGCAACCACGGATTAATTTTTCTATGAACAAAAAATACCACCACCTGTAATGGAGATTGAACTCGCGTAATTCCTGTCTTGAGGCGGACGTGAACTCTCTAGACCATTCAGTCCCAGTTAAAAATATGTATCACATTCAACTTTTGTATTTGTCTCACGTTTCCCTCATTCCGTCAGATTCTTTTTTTTCCCAGTATGTGTGTAACTGGACTACAAAGGACAAGGGTAGGGTTCGATCCCAACCGACGGCTTCCGGGTTCACCCAGCCTTAAATGGGTACCGGATTTTTTTCTGGAAAGTAAAGCAGCACGGGCGTAATACTGACCACATTACCCCAAAAATCATGTGCTGAAGGTCTGTAAAATATAGGGTCACTAACACCATATTTCCCTATACGCCACTTGGCGTGACGGTGTACTTTACTTTTTTTTATGTGTGTAACTGTAACTCTGATTTCTTCTCCTATATATATTCTCGCATTATCACTTTTGTCTCTTTGATCCTTTCTTTCTATCAGCATATCTCTGTCCCTGCCTGTCAATATTTATCCTCCTTATGTTATTATCTGGTTTCTGACTCTGTGTTTCTCTATTCCTTTATTTGTTTTGCGTCTATGCATTTATTTTTCATTTATCTTTATTTGATTTTAGTGTCATTTATCATCAGCATTCTGTACCGTTTCAGCGTCAAAGTTTGGCTACGCCATTTCTCTCTGTCTTCAGTCTTGATTTTTCGCGATGACACAATATCTCATGTACATCTCTTAATGTTATCATTCATCTCTAAATGTTATTATTCATCTCTTAATGTTATCATCGATCTTTTAATATTGGAATCCACCTCCTAATGCTATCATCTATCTCTTAATGTTATCATTCATCTTTTAATGTTATCATCCATCTCTAAATGTTATTATTCATCTCTTAATGTTATAATTAATCTCTTAATGTTATAATTCACCTCTTAATGTTATCATTCATCTCTTAATGCTATAATTCACCTCTTAATGTTATCATTCATCTCTTAATGCTATAATTCACCTCTTAATGTTATCATCCATCTCTAAATGTTATCATTCATCTCTTAATGCTATAATTCACCTCTTAATGTTATCATTCATCTCTTAATGCTATAATTCACCTCTTAATGTTATCATTCATCTCTTAATGCTATAATTCACCTCTTAATGTTATCATTCATCTCTTAATGCTATAATTCACCTCTTAATGTTATCATTCATCTCTTAATGTTATCATTCATCTCTTAATGTTATCATCGATCTCTTAATGTTATCATCCATCTCTTAATGTTATCATCGATCTCTTAATGTTGGAATCCATCTCTTAATGCTATTATTCATCTCCTAATGCTGTCATTCACTTCAATCTTTGCCTCAACCCCGTTTACTTTGTATTTTCCTCATCATGATGACTTTCAGTACGATATTGTGTCTTATGTTGCGTCTTCAAAACTCAGTTTGTCATGATTCTCTGTTTGTGAGCATTTCTTGTCTATTTGTCGTGATCTCTTTATCTCTTGATTTCTTTCTCTGAATTTATCTCTCTCTCTAATATGAACATAGACTACCTTCTCAGACATAAACTATTCTCTGAGAGAAGAGAGACACAGAGAGAGAGAGAGAGAGAGAGAGAGAGTAGGGGGTATGGTGAGCACAACTATGGAGATAGGTGATGGAGAGAGAAACGGCATTAAAGAAGTAAAAGGAAAGCAAGTGAGCGAGAGGCAGTGTGTGGAGAGAGAGAGAGATAGAGAGAGAAATAGAGAAAGAGATGGGGAGAGGAAGAGCATAGTCCGAAATGCTAGTGCGTGTTTGAGCGGGGCGAATAATTAGGTTAGAAGGAGGCATAGACAGACAAACAGAATTTCAGACTATCTAGATAGACATTCAGACAGAAGTGTAGACTAGATATATAGACAGAGGGGCAAACTAGATAGACTGGCAGAAGGGCAGACTAGATAGATAAACAGACAGGGGATACTAAATAGACAACCAGGTATAAGGGCAGACTCGATAGATAAACAGACAGGGGATACTAAATAGACAACCAGGTATAAGGGCAGACTCGATAGATAAACAGACAGGGGATACTAAATAGACAACCAGATATAAGGGCAGACTAGATAGATAAACAGACAGGGGATACTAAATAGACAACCAGATATAAGGGCAGACTAGATAGATAAACAGACAGGGGATACTAAATAGACAACCAGATATAAGGGCAGACTCGATAGATAAACAGAGAGGGGATACTAAATAGACAACCAGATATGAGGGCAGACTAAATAGACAGACACATGGGGAAACAGATAGATTTTCAGATGGATGTATAGGAGGTAAGATAGAAGGTTGTCAATGAGTTTAGATAGTTAGACAGACGGATGGATGGTTTGGTAAGAGACGAAAAAACGAGTATAATTTTCCCTTGACACGTTTGCAAATCTGAGTGGAAATTGCATTACTTTTTTCACAGAGGAATTGATAATTCTACAGATAAAACCGCGCATGTTAAATCTACCTAAATGACGTCATCTATCAGAGGTCAAAGGCCTGTCTGCTTTCATAATCACATATACAACCGGTTTCCACGGAATACCTCCGATTATCTTCATATTTCGTCATTCTGTCATTCAGTCGACTTCAACCTTCATATTTCTTCATTCTGTCATTCAGTCGTCTTCAACCTTCATATTTCTTCATTCTGTCATTCAGTCGTCTTCAACCTACATATTTCTTCATTCTGTCATTCAGTCGTCTTCAACCTTCATATTTCTTCATTCTGTCATTCAGTCGTCTTCAACCTTCATATTTCTTCATTCTGTCATTCAGTCGTCTTCAACCTACATATTTCTTCATTCTGTCATTCAGTCGTCATCAACCTACATATTTCTTCATTCTGTCATTCAGTCGTCTTCAACCTTCATATTTCTTCATTCTGTCATTCAGTCATCTTCAACCTTCATATTTCTTCATTCTGTCATTCAGTCGTCTTCAACCTACATATTTCTTCATTCTGTCATTCAGTCGTCATCAACCTTCATATTTCGTCATTCTGTCATTCAGTCGTCTTCAACCTTCATATTTCTTCATTCTGTCATTCAGTCGTCTTCAACCTTCATATTTCTTCATTCTGTCATTCAGTCGTCTTCAACCTACATATTTCTTCATTCTGTCATTCAGTCGTCTTCAACCTTTATATTTCTTCATTCTGTCATTCAGTCGTCTTCAACCTACATATTTCTTCATTCTGTTATTCAGTCGTCATCAACCTTCATATTTCTTCATTCTGTCATTCAGTCGTCTTCAACCTACATATTTCTTCATTCTGTCATTCAGTCGTCATCAACCTTCATATTTCTTAATTCTGTCATTCAGTCGTCTTCAACCTACATATTTCGTCATTCTGTCATTCAGTCGTCTTCAACCTTCATATTTCTTCATTCTGTCATTCAGTCGTCTTCAACCTTCATATTTCTTCATTCTGTCATTCAGTCGTCTTCAACCTACATATTTCTTCATTCTGTCATTCAGTCGTCTTCAACCTACATATTTCTTCATTCTGTCATTCAGTCGTCTTCAACCTACACACCGACATCTCTGCATCCCTTTTCTATTCTAATGATCATCCACATGTTCTACTGGAGTCCGGAAGATTGGATGAAAGCGGAAGAATAGATTTACAAGTCTTATGGATAAAGTGCTGGATAACAAAGTCAGGGTGGGGAATTTGGGAGAATTATTCTTTTGTCGTAAATGGAATTTGGAGGATCTGCAACTGGGAATAGAAGAGAGGCTTGAAATCTTTTAGACTAGACCCCAACCGCTATAGTGAGTAGCAGTGCGTTTAATTTGTATATATCCATAATAGAAATAGGGAGTCGCGATAGCTCAGTGGTTAGTTAACTGGACTACAAAGGACGAGAGGTAGGGTTCGATCCCAACCGACGGCTACCGGGTTCACGCAGTCTTTAATGGGTACCGGATTTTTTTTTTAATAGGAAAGTAAAGCGGCACTGGCGTAATACCGACCATATTACCCGAAAAATCATGTGCTGAAGGTCTGTAAAATTTATGGTCACTAACACCATATTCCCTATACGCCACTTGGCGTGACGGGGGTACTTTACTTTAACTTTGTAAACTAACTTTACCTTTACCTTGCTTTTCAGTGTTATGAAATGTTTGCAGTATTTTTGCTGGCTTTTCCTGCTGTTTCAGTTCCTAGTGTTTGTAACGTTACATCAGTCCTTCCCTTTCGCTGTCGGCCCATTGACTTTAGTGTGAAATAAGATCAGTGAACAATGTACAATAGCTAGGAACATTAGCAGCCTAGGTAAACGTTGAACACTCTTTTCTTGACATGGAAGTCGCACTTACGTGATGCTGACCATTTTTATCAAACACATATGAACGATACATTAAAATATTGACACTAAAACGACCTTCTCTATTCGCCATGGCCTCACAGTGTTCCCTCTTCTTAACGTTAATTGTTGTATATATAAATATATATATTGTAGCTAATTGAGATCATCATCACTGTTCGGACCCATAGGTGCCTCAGTGGCTCCCTTGTGAATTTCGAGAAAATTCGAGGGGAATTCTGGCACACGTGCACGAACTCCACAGTAGAAACTGGGACCCACAATGTGGTTACATTTGAATATAAATATAATATAGACAGGAAGACAGACACAAACGGACGCAGACATACAAAGAGACATAGACAGACAGATAGTCAGAAATATACATTTATGGACATAGACTGATAAAGATGGGCATAAACAGATATAGACTTAAGCCGACGTTTACGTAACAGACATAGACGGTTATAAACATTTATAGCCATACACAACCATAGACAGACATTTATAGCCATACACAACTATAGACAGACATTTATAGCCATACACAACTATAGACATACATTTATAGCCATACACAACTATAGACATACATTTATAGCCATACACAACTATAAACAGACATTTATAGCCATACACAATTATAGACAGACATTTATAGCCATACACAGCTATAGACAGACATTTATAGCCATACACAACTATAGACAGACATTTATAGCCATACACAACTATAGACAGACATTTGTAGCCATACACAATTATAGACAGACATTTATAGCCATACACAACTATAGACAGACATTTATATCCATACACAACTATAGACATACATTTATAGCCATACACAACTATAGACAGACATTTATAGCCATACACAACTATAGACATACATTTATAGCCATACACAACTATAGACAGACATTTATAGCCATACACAACTATAGACAGACATTTATAGCCATACACAATTATAGACAGACATTTATAGCCATACACAATTATAGACAGACATTTATAGCCATACACAACTATAGACAGACATTGATAGACAGATATCGATGTCTAAGTTACGAGTGTTTGAATAATTTACTTAATCAGTAGAGTAAAATAACAGTATAGATCATCACCAAATATTGTGTATGCTGACATAGTTGACGATGACTCTCCACAACTTTCTATCCCCACAGCTGTTCGTAACTTATCTTGTTAACTACCTACCATGTCATTTGTTCACAGCCTGGTATCTCTCTCTCTCTCTCTCTCTCTCTCTCTCTCTCTGCTTCCATCTCACTCTTCCATCATTCCAACCCAGTTGTCACAGTAGTTCCCGAACTCTCATTGCAACTTCCGGTCAATATGGCGGATAAACGGCAGAAACCGTTGAGGCTCAGTCTGAAAAGTTTTCCTTGTTGCAGTTTCCTCATATTCCAAGTCCGGTTTGCACACCGTGAGCTGTGTTTTCCATCCGGATTGTGTTTGATATTCCGATTGCTTACGATGAATGATGATATAGTGTAACGAAAGACAGTTCAGCTGCACTCATATTCAATGACGCTTGGCCTTATGTCTTTTGGCGTGTGCTGTAGCTGCTATGATGAGTTGAGTAATTATGGATTTTAGTTCCTTTGCTGTAATACCAGGACCTTCAATTAACCATAACCATAACCTTCTCATTGCATGACCAAAACAATGAAGGAATATCCCCTCCGCCAACCCCTAAATGGAACAGAGCATAGGAAGGATCTATCATGAACAACAACCGCAGGCTACACTATCTCTTGATGTCATTCTTCAACCTTGGGAGTGGTTGTCATTTTGGTTCTAAACTTTCTACTCACAGCGAAACGTTATGTCATGTTTTTGGCATTAGGAAGATGAAGATAAAAAGAAAACATTTGAAACGAAGATGGTATTAATGATATATATGTAAAGAGAAAGAAGAAAAGAGATGACTAGAAGAAAACGAAAATATTCAAAAGAAGATGAATATTTATTGAAGAAGAATGTATACGTGGAAAGGGGCTTTGATAGAGAAAAATAGTTGTATAGGAGAAGAAGAGCAATATACTCACAGAAGAGTAATCTCCGCACAGAAGAGAAATGTGCTCACAGAAGAGGAATATATTCATAGAAGTGGAACACACTCACAGAAGAGGAATATATTCATAGAATAGGAACGCACTCACAGGAAGGAAGGACGGAAGGAAAGAAGGAAGGAAGGATGGAAGGAAGGATGGATGGAAGGAAGGAAGGACAGAAAGTAAGATAAAAAAATATGTTCCAAACGTGAGCTTATCTCAGCACAACATAAAATATTAACTTCAGAATGAGATCTCCATCTCTCCAAATTCAAATTCCCAACTATCTGAGACAGCAACACCGTTTTTCGTTTTCACGGCACGAGAACCTAACCGGAACTAGCCACGAGCTTTGCGTCAAAATGTCTGCTGCCAAATCTAACATCGTATGCGCCAGTCTAAAAAATAAATACAAAAAAAATAAAAAGATAAAAAATAAAATAAAAAAAGCCAAAGATATATCAGAATGAATGTCTACACAATTTTACATATAAGCAAGAAGAGATTTAAAAAAAAAATATTTTACTGATTGCACGATAAAGCTATTAAAATAATATCATGTTTCTAATAATATCGTTGTACATAAAAATTAATTAATTAATTAATACAAAATCATATCGTTTAATTTTATAACCATGAAATATGTAAGTATGACAAATTTATAAAAAAAAAGGGCGACTATATTTTTAACACGAAATTAAAAACGCGAAGATAGAGAGAATGTCGAATATTTCGATATATTTTTTTATCACATACTCTAGATATGCAGCCTTGTGCTATCAACTTCAAACTTGAACGATATATTCTAAGCAATTAAAAAGGTAAAATAAATAAAAAAAAAAAGCTGCTGAAATGAACTATATCAGTCGCATGATGGGAGTTATCTTGAGTGAGCATTGCCCTCACCTACTGATGCTGCTGCCAAGTGAGGTGAACATTGCTGAACAACTGGGTCTCATCCTCATCATCGAGTGCTGTCTCCGCAACGAAGGTTGGCTACCATGGATCGCCATTCCATTCTGTTTCTTGTTTCGATGGTGCGGGTTGTCATAAATTGACTTGTCCATCTTTTGATGTTACTCGTCCATGTTAGTCTTGGTCTGCCTCTGCCTCATTTACCTTGTATTTTCCCTTCCAATATTACTTTTAGTAGGCTGTTGTGTCTTTTAACGTGCCCCAAAAATGTCATTTGTCTTGTGCTAATTGTATTTAGTAGTTCTCTATTTATTTGTAGTTGTTTTAAAACTTCATCGTTCGTTTTCTTTTCTTTCCATCCAATTCTACCTATTCTGTAAATCCACATTTCAAATTGGAAGAACTGGGTCTACTGAGAATATATGGCTGAGTTCGATTCTGATCAACGATTTCAATGACCAAATAGTCTTAAATTAAATCCGGGTGTTATTTCTCGGGAAAGAAAGACGGCACGTGCGTAGTGTTGACCATATCATCCAGAAATATTCCTGTGATTAAAAATTATTGGCGCTAAATCAATATTCCCTACACGCCAAAGAGAGCGATTGGTCTCTTTCCTATCAAAGTGTCACACAGGTAGCATTCAACTTAACAGTGAATAGTCTTTTATGCTTGTGGCTTCAGTAGCCCGCTGGTTACTTATCTCTATTGATACTTTCAGACGAATGTAGATCAATGAATGGAAACGAAGTTAACTTCAAAACCTGATACTTTCAGACGAATGTAGATCAATGAATGCAAACGAAGTTAACTTCAACTCGAGGATGGACTCAAGGATGGGGTGCATAGCTCATGAAATTAATCTGAAAAACAAAACAAAAAATAATATAAAAAACTTGTTAAAGCTATTGTTTTAACAATTGAAGTAATTAAAAGAGTTATTCTGCGCTATGTTAGTATTGACATATGGCAGTGAATCATGGACAATTAAATAACAGGCGAGAAATCTTTGGAGACTACAAATATATGGTATACCAGAAGTTTAGTTGTTTAGTTTAGTTCAGTTTAGTTCGGTTCGGTTCGGTTCGGTTCGGTCCGGTTCGGTCCAGTCCAGTCCTGTCGTGTCCTGTCGTGTCGTGTCGTGCCGTGCCGTGCCGTGTCGTGTCGTGTCGTGTCGTGTCGTGTCGTGTTCAGTTCAGTTCAGTTCAGTTTAGTTTGGTTTAGTTCAGTTCAGTTCAGTTTAGTTTAGTTTAGTTCAGTTCAGTTTAGTTTAGTTTAGTTTAGTTTAGTTTAGTCGACAAGTCATCATCCTAGCATGTCGTAGGTGCTCATCATCTGTTGCGAAGAGTTTCTATCAAAGTGCAGTGACTATCAACGCCGGTGTTAATATATCTTCTCTGGAATCATATGTACCGCTGTAGACTAGCACCTCCCCATCTTGGCACGATATTCGTGAAGCCTGTTCATGGCTGCGAAGACAGATTAATTTCTTGTCCTTATTTCGTCCCTGGCGACATTCAGAATGTCAAAGCTGTCCATTGTCCTTCCACAATCAACATCAGCCAAACTGGCAAGTCTGTCAGCGTCTTCTTTACCTCTTATGCCCACGTTCCCTGGCACGAAAATGAAGCAAACACTTGTTAGAACAGACCTCCCCAGAGACTGCCGTTGAGCACATTCAGCAGCCATCTTTGTGAGCACACCCATTTAGTCACTGACACACGGGTATTATTTCAATTAGGTATTACAGAAGAAGGTATTAGGTATTATACTATGCAATCCATTTTTGACAATTGAAACAAGAAAATGAGTTCTTAAATGTTATGTAGAGTCAGTCTTAACATATGGTTGTGAATAATGGAGAATAGGACAACAAACAAGAAAATCACTGGAGTCTGTAGAAATGTGGTTTTACAGAAGAATGTTGAAAATGCCATGGACAGCTAAGAAGAGTAATGAAAACGTTCTGAAAGAGGCCAAAGCAAAAAGAGAGCTAATTTCCAATATTAAGAAGAAACAATCATCATTTTTTGGTCATGTAATGAGAAGAGAACAACTGGAATATATTGTAACAACTGAGAAAATTGAGGGACGAAGAGATAGAGGAAAGCAAAGAGAAAAAAATACCAGGCAGCTTAAGAGAATGGCTTGGCAGAAGGTCAACAACAGAAATGATAAATAACTGTCGAGATCGAAAATTGTGGAGAGACATGATTACCTACGCCAGCAGGCCCGGTACTTGATGATGATGATGATTACAGAAGAATATTTTATAGGAAGAACGAAAATAGTCAAAATGACTCAAAAAGAGAAAATTATTCCCAGCATTAGAAGGAAATAATCATCGTTTCTTTGATCAAGCAATGAGATAGGACAGCTGAGTTTATTTTAACAGCTAGAAAAACAATATGGAAAGAAGAAATAGATAAAAAAGAAACGGAGAAATGAAACTGGGCATTTTAGCAGGACGTATAGGTGGGCAGGAAACAAGAGAATTAGAGAAAATTTGTGCCGACAACGAGTTGAAGAGAGAGACACGATCCCCAACGCCAGCAGACACGTGCTTGATGATGATGACCGCTATCTAAACACTTCTGCCGGACGAATACACCTTGGTTTCAAATATTTCAATCTGCTTTTCAAATTATGCAAAGCTGGGTAGAGATATCATCTGCACTTGTCGCTAAGGGGATTGATAATTTAGTAGATAAAGCAGGTTTTTTTTTTGTATGTGTTGAACTCATAGCTAGTGACGTCATATATAAGGTCGAAGGTCATGCTGGTTTCACAACTGCAGATTAACGTGCAATGATCAATGTCCGTTGGACATCTCCCGTTTCCTACAGCCTAAATCACTACCAACATTTCCACTGATTTAAAATGACACTTATATGTTCAATTATTTCTTTGTTCTCTTAATTAATGTCACAAACAAATGAAAAGACGATTAGAGGCCACAGAGATGGGATTTCTCAGAAGAATGTTGAAAGTTCTCTGGACAGCTAAATAGACCAATGAGGAAGTTCTCAGAGAGGCCAACACAAAAAGGCAGCTCCTAAAAAACATCAGAAAGAAACAATCAACATTTTTCGGGCACATCATGAGAAGAGGAAAGTTGGAATACTTGGTTACAACTGGCAAAATAAAAGGAAAGAGAGATCGCGGATGACAAAGAGAGAAAATACTGGATAGCTTGGTGTCATGGCATGGAAAACAGTCAACAACAGAACTGATACGATGCACTGTAGATAGAAGATTGTGTAAGGACATGATCGCCAACGCCAATCGGTATGGCACATGATGATGAATTAATGGCATGTCTTGCAATATTATAAATTTAAATTGATTTCTATTTTTTGTTTATACAGGACAGCATGACACACAATTTTTCCTAAACTATTTTTGTTATTTCAATGGCTTCCTGTTGAAGTATTATTATTGTGGAAATAAACTTTTCAAAACTGCTAATAAACATTATAGGGGGGCGGGCCCTCATGGGTCATGACTCCAAGTTTTGGTCTCAGGCTGTGTTTGAGCCTGAAAGCTCATATCTTCTATTATATGCTGAGCAATCATTATGTGATTTATGAAGATCAATTCTTCTATTATATGCCGAGCAATCATTATGTGATTTATGAAGATCAATTCATCTATTATATGCCGAGCAATCATTATGTGATTTATGAAGATCAATTCATCTATTATATGCTGAGCAATCATTATGTGATTTATGAAGATCAATTCATCTATTATATGCCGAGCAATCAGTATGTGATTTATAAAGATCAATCCATCTATTATATGCCGAGCAATCATTATGTGATTTATGAAGATCAAATCATCTATTATATGCCGAGCAATCATTATGTGATTTATGAAGATCAAATCATCTATTATATGCCGAGCAATCATTATGTGATTTATGAAGATCAATTCATCTATTACTTGCTGAACATTATGTTAATTTTGTATGTTGAAACACAGTCGGAGCTTGACTTTGGAATCATAACCCTTTGCAGGCCCACCATTGAGAGCTTTATTGTTTGTTTCCCTGAGTGTTACTGGTCAACGCTCAAGTTTAGAATAATGGTGATATATTCAAGAATAAGAATACGATTGATAATAATATATTTGATAACAATATGTATGATAACAATATATTTGATACAACGCACTAAACCCAACGCTAAGTTCCACAGGCATTAGGTATACGTATGTTATCATTTTGTTCTTCTTAAGACATCAGATAACAAAGTTATTTATTTTTGGATTAAATACTGTCTATCCAGCAAATTAACTTGTGACTTACTGCACCTTGCTAAATTAACTTTGTTAACAGCAGGTGTGGCTTGTTTCCACCTATCTCCCACAGCTACTAATCCTAGAGAACATATGTTATCAGCTGTAACTGGGTAGCGTTTAGCACAGGTCAAGTTGCATTGCTCATGAAATGGTCCATGAATTTACAGGTTATCTATTTGTTGAATGAAAATGTGCTGTCATTATATTGGCTATTAAAGGTGTACACGATCAATATAATGTGTTTTTATAGCCAGTGGTTTAAAACGTGTGAGGTTCATTGGGTCTATACACTGTATTATTGAATTGAGTGTAAAGACTGGCATTGGCAAAGGATAGAGCGATAATAAGGACGAATGAGAGGAATTGTTAGCAAACACCGAAGTGGTAGTGTTAGCTGATGTGCGCTGATGAATATGTTAAGGAAAACATCGGATTATTAATTAGCTTGACTAAATATTTCATTCTCTCATCACCATCATCATCGTCATCATCATCATCATCATCATCATCATCATCATCATCATCGCGTGACGTCTTCACATCGAAGTTTTGCTACCATGGAGCGCCATTTTACTCGGTATCTTATCTTGATGTTGCTCTTTTTCAAAGGTTTGTCTGTCTACTTTTTGATGCCAGTAGCCAACTTTAGTCTTGGTCTGCCTCTGCCTTGTCTACCTTATACCTTCCCTCCAAGATGACCTTTAGAAAGTATTATGACTCTTCTATCCCCAACACATTTCTGTTGTCTTTTTCGAATTGAGCTAAGTAGTGCTTTTTTTATCTTCAGCTGATTTAGAACTTTCTTGTTTGTCTTCTTTTTTCTTCAACCCAAATCTCCCCATTTTTCTTTAGATTCACCTTTCGAAGGCTTCAATATTTTGCCCGGATTTCTGATGTAATGTCTATGTATCTACACCATACATGTATGTTGAGTAAATATAACATTTTACAATTCTTTGTTTTAGTTCTGATGTTACCTGCTTTGATGTGGTTATATCTTTCTTATCGTTAAAATTGCGTGTTTCTATTCCTATTCTTTTATTTATTTCTGTCCTATATTGTCCATCTTGTTCAAGATAATTATATTCTTTAACTTTTTCTACCTTCTTCCCATCTTCTTTGATATCCATTTGTATATTTTGTACATTTTGTGTGTTTTTTCTTCTCTGCTTATAAATCATAATTTTAGTCCTTTTTAATATTTATATCTAAACCATATTCTTTGCTTACATTATTTACTTTGTTAACTAGTTTTTATAGGTCTTCTCATTCTTTTGTCTTTATATCTAATATTCATCTTCTTCCTCTTCTTTTATTTGATTATATTTGTTTCTCTTGTCAGCTAAATCTACAGAGCAGTCACCGTCATGAGGTTCCTAATCGCCAACTTTTATAGCACGTGGAGAGCAAATGTACGAAATGATACAACGTCGGGAATGGAATTATATCAAAGATGGCAGACAAATTTGGTGGCATGAAAGAATTTAGAGTCATCAGTTTGTCTTCCCCACACAGCTATCTAACCTGTCGCTCCAATATTGGCTGAATCAGACAGTCAAACAGCGGAAACAGCCACTGCCAATAATAATGGCACATCTACAGCATCCTATTTCCAACGTCTATAAAAATGCACAGATTCATGTATTTATTTTACTAAATGCAAAACACACTTCTGTCTAATCCATCTCACCCCCCTCCCCACCCCGCCCCACTCGCGTTTCTTCCCATTTGACTCACAGTCATCTACTCGATAGAAGCATTTGGATCTTGCCTCAGTTAAGTCTCGCTTTAAGTTTATATATATATATATTTCAGCTTACTAATTTTTTTTTAACATATTATCTATTTTTATCCTCCGATATGTAGCACATCTCCCTTTCGTTTTATCATTTCATCTCTTATTCCTCTTGTTATTTCTCCTTGATTTACCTGTCTCGTGTGATAAAGTTTATATTTATTTCGTTGTCCGTTTGTGCTGTCTCGTTTTCTGATTAGAATTGAAAAAATTGAGAAAAAATGGAATGGTAAAAGTTTTATGTGATTAATAGACGACACAAATTTGAACGACGTTTCGGCTCAATAGGTCTTCAGCAGGAACAAACAAACAACACATACACAGATATGTGAGTAAATGAAACTAATCCTACATAGCTAACTAGTAATGAAACATCCAAATTTATGCATTCCTCTGCCTTAACCCCTCGTTTTCTGAAGAAAGCTGCCTGTGGGCCGAAATATTAGTATTTTATTGTGATCTTTGTTGTGAAGCTGTCACCATATATTGTAGATTGCACCATACATTACACTACTTCCTCCTGTC
The DNA here is from genome assembly GCA_032433765.1 of Megaustenia siamemsis. Classification (NCBI taxonomy): domain Eukaryota; kingdom Metazoa; phylum Mollusca; class Gastropoda; order Stylommatophora; family Ariophantidae; genus Megaustenia; species Megaustenia siamemsis. The sequence goes on along the minus strand of JAVIAB010000041.1, from coordinate 40,470,276 downwards.
TAATTTAAATGCCAAATTAATTTCATGCTTGACTGTTGATCTGTATGCATAATCATTCAGTATATTTGACCATTTCATGTCTATAATTGCAACCGTCTGCCTATAAATCTGTTTGACTATCTACCCGATTATGTTAACTCATCATGTAATTACGCGATCTTTAGTCTACACGACAGCGTTACCTGGATACCAGCCCACCTGTTTACAACAAATAGCATAACCAAAGAGCTTATCTTATTCGTGCTACCACGATCAAGTCCTGATATGCCCGCGGATCTTATCAGTTCTCAGAGCAGACAGTTTTTTTTTTATTTATTGATTAATTTAACACATTCCAGTTGCTTAGAAATCCATGACTCAAGGGTTAAAAATAGATTGGGGGAAAATAAAAACATATTCGATTTTTCCAGGAAAGCCATTAAGCTGGAAGCCATGAAACAATGGGAAACTTCTTAGTACTTTAGTTTTTAATTTCACGGGGAAACGCTCTCATCGACAAATTAGAAATGATCTTTACTGATGTAAAGTCAAGGTTCCCTCCACGCCTCGCTAGGCGTATGGGGAATATGGTGTTAGTGATCATATTTTTCTATGACCACGGCACATTTTAGGTGATGTGGTCGGTATCACGCCAGGCCGCCTTTACTTCCCAGAAAAATCTCTAGTATCATTTTTAGAGACTGGGTGAACCCCGGAGCCATCTTAGTTCGAAAAAAAAATCCGCCACTGCTGGGGATCGAACCTGGACCATTTTGTTCAGGTAGTAAGCACACTAATAGTAAAAGAAAGCAACAAGAAAGGTTTCAATCTGAATAGTAAGAAAACAGAAGTAATGGTTATATCGAAGAAACAATCATCACCATCATGCAGCATAAAAATAAATGAGACAAATCTGAATAAAGTGCAACGTTTCAAATACTTGGGCACAATAATAACATCAGATGGGAGATGCACCACATAAATAAAAAGCAGAATAGCTCAGGCTAAAATAGCATTTCAGAAAATGAAAAATATCTTATGCGACAACTATATGTCAATAGAAATGAGAAAGAGAGTTCATCGGTGCTATATAGAACCAATTCTGACCTATGGAAGCGAATCATGGACAGTAGACAAACAAATGAAAAGACGATTAGAGGCTACATAGATGGGATTTCTCAGAAGAATGTTGAAAGTTCCCTGGACAGCTAAAAAGGCCAATGAGGAAGTTCTCAAAGCGGCCAACACAAAAAGGGAGCTCTTAAAAAACATCAGAAAGAAGTAATCAACATTTCTCGGGCACATCATGAGAAGAGGAAAGTTGGAATACTTGGTTGCAACTGGCAAAATAAAAGGAAAGAGAGATCGCGGGCGACAAAGAGAGAAAATACTGGATAGCTTGGTGTCATGGCATGGAAAACAGTCAACAACAGAACTGATACGATGCACTGTAGATAGAAGATTATGGAGGGACATGATCACCTACGCCAGCCGGTATGGCACATAATGATGATGAGTAAGCACACTAACCACTCAGCCACCGAGGCTCCCCTCTTCTGATGAACAAGCAGCAAATGAAGTTTCGACTGGATGTTTTGGATAGTTGGTTGTCAGGAAACACACACAAACACGTATAGCGAGTGTAGTGATACACTTCAAAGTGATAGATCAAATATATAGATGAGGAAGTCAATGTTGATTTTCCTAGCTGTCACTACGTGTGAAAGGCCAATAATGCAAGCACTCCTTCTTTTCTCACTTGATGAACTCAGGAGGGTCAAGCGGGGACGAACTCATGTTCACTCGATCTACATGCCAGCACGTCGCTATCGCTCTACAGACATTACCGACGTAGTTCTGTAAAATTGTCTGGTTACACTGCTGACCTACGGAGTACAGTGCTACAATTCAGCTATTCCACTGACACTATTGACGTAGTCGAGTGCTACAATTCAGCTATTCCACTGGCACTATTGACGTGGTTGAGTGCTACAATTGCAATGTTTGCTAACATTAAGTACGACACAGGTTTAAAATAACGTTTCAAGTCTAAAGTTATTTTTTGTTCTAATTTTTTTTAAGCTGTATAAAGATCAAGGTAAAGTACGATACTTGAACCGGCGTGTTAGCAGTTTTCACCCAAATGAGATCAGCGGCCTTTCCAGAAGTGTTCGGAGACATCTGGATAGTGTCGCTTCAAGCATCTAAACTCACGATGCGAGGCCGCATTCTTAATCTTCCCAGAGTACTACCCTGGTACCCATTTCTGCCAGTGGTTGGGTCGACCGCGGGGTATTTTTTCTCCAACCACGACTACAATTTTCACTGCTTCCAGCTGGAATCGAACACGGATTGTCCGAACGTCGGTAGTCCAGTCGGGTGGTTTTCCCAACTAGGCCACCGAGGCCCCAATCAATTTGGATAAAAGATCCCAAGATAAAGTTGGGAGTAAATACTATGGGTAATGCAGTCTTGGGACTAATTCATCCTGTAGAGATTAGAACATGAAGGGACAATCGAACACGATATTATACTTAGAAAATAATTATGAATTGGACACAGTCTAGAAAACCTGATATCAACATAGCAAGATAGGCATTATCGTGGAAACCACAGAGAAAAAGGAAGCAGGGAAGGCCCAGGAATACATGGAGAAGATGAGTAATGGATACCCGTACGAACTTCGGCCTAGACTGGAGAAACATAGAAAGGATGGATCCAAGAATAAGGATGGGGGAGAAGACCGTGTCTGTGGCCTTAGCTTCAAAACGAGGTCTGAAGGATTGTAATTGATTGATTGATTGATTGATTGATTGATTGATTGATTGATTGGTGAAAGCCCACATATTAAACTTAGGCTCATTACAATAGTGAGGATAAGGAATTATTCGATGATTAAACATTTTACTATATGTTAAATACTGTGACGAGATTACATTTTTCCCAAAGTAAATATCATGTTGAGGCTAACTACTTTGTTGAGACTAAATATCATGTTGAGCCTAACTACTTTGTTGAGACTAAATATCATGTTGAGCCTAACTACTTTGTTGAGACTAAATATCATGTTGAGGCTAACTACTTTGTTGAGACTAAATATCATGTTGAGGCTAACTACTTTGCTGAGACAAAGTATCATGTTGAGGCTAACTACTTTGCTGAGACTAAATATCATGTTGAGGTTAACTAATTTGCTGAGGCTAAATATCATGTTGAGGCTAACTACTCTGTTGGGACTAAATATCATGTTGAGGCTAACTACTTTGTTGAGACTAAATATCATGTTGAGGCTAACTACTTTGCTGAGACTAAATATCATGTTGAGGCTAACTACTTTGCTGAGACTAAATATCATGTTGAGGCTAACTACTTTGTTGACATTAAATATCATGTTGAGGATAACTACTTTGTTGAGACAAAATATCATTTTGAGGCTAACTACTCTGTTGGGACTAAATATCATGTTGAGGCTAACTAATTTGCTGAGACTAAAAAAGATCATGTTGAGGCTACCTACTCTGTTGTGACTAAATATCATGTTGACGCTAACTACTTTGTTGAGACTAAATATCATGTTGAGGCTAACTACTTTGCTGAGACTAAATATCATGTTGAAGCTAACTACTTGGCTGAGACTAAATATATTGTTGAGGCTAACTATTTTGTTGAGACTAAATATCATGTTGAGGCTAACTACTTTGCTGAGACTGAATATCATGTTGAGGCTAACTACTTTGCTGAGACTAAATGTCATGTTGAGGCTAACTACTTTGCTGAGACTAAATATCATGTTGAGGCTAACTACTTTGTTGACATTAAATATCATGTTAAGGCTAACTAATTTGCTGAGACTAAATAAGATCATGTTGAGGCTAACTACTCTGTTGGGACTAAATATCATGTTGACGCTAACTACTTTACTGAGTCTATATATCATGTTGAGGCTAACTACTTTACTGAGTCTTAATATCACGTTGAGGCTAACTACTTTACTGAGTCTAAATATCATGTTGAGGCTAACTACTTTGCTGAATCCAAATATCATGTTGAGGCTAACTACTTTGCTGAGACTAAATATCATGTTGAGGCTAACTACTTTGCTTAGACTAAATAAATATCATGTTAAGGCTAACTACTTTGCTGAGACTAAATATCATGTTGAGGTTAACTACTTTGCTGAGACTAAATATCATGTTGAGGCTAACTACTTTGTTGACATTAAATATCATGTTGAGGCTAACTACTTTGTTGAGACTAAATATCATTTTGAGGCTAACTACTCTGTTGGGACTAAATATCATGTTGAGGCTAACTACTTTGCTGAGACTATATAAGATCATGTTGAGGCTAACTAATTTGCTGAGAATAAATAAGATCATGTTGAGGCTACCTACTCTGTTGTGACTAAATATCATGTTGACGCTAACTACTTTGTTGAGACTAAATATCATGTTGAGGCTAACTACATTGCTGAGACTAAATATCATGTTGAGGCTAACTACTTTGTTGAGACTAAATATCATGTTGAGGCTAACTACTTTGCTGAGACTAAATATCATGTTGAGGCTAACTACTTTGCTGAGACTAAATAAATATCATGTTAAGGCTAACTACTATGCTGAGACTAAATGTCATGTTGAGGCTAACTACTTTGCTGAGACTAAATATCATGTTGAGGCTAGCTACTTTGTTGACATTAAATATCATGTTGAGGCTAACTACTTTGTTGAGACTAAATATCATGTTGAGGCTAACTACTTTGTTGAGACTAAATATCATGTTGAGCCTAACTACTTTGTTGAGACTAAATATCATGTTGAGGCTAACTACTTTGAGACTAAATATCATGTTGAGGCTAACTACTTTGCTGAGACAAAGTATCATGTTGAGGCTAACTACTTTGCTGAGACTAAATATCATGTTGAGGTTAACTAATTTGCTGAGGCTAAATATCATGTTGAGGCTAACTACTCTGTTGGGACTAAATATCATGTTGAGGCTAACTACTTTGTTGAGACTAAATATCATGTTGAGGCTAACTACTTTGCTGAGACTAAATATCATGTTGAGGCTAACTACTTTGCTGAGACTAAATATCATGTTGAGGCTAACTACTTTGTTACATTAAATATTATGTTGAGGATAACTACTTTGTTGAGACTAAATATCATTTTGAGGCTAACTACTCTGTTGGGACTAAATATCATGTTGAGGCTAACTACTTTGCTGAGACTATATAAGATCATGTTGAGGCTAACTAATTTGCTGAGACTAAATAAGATCATGTTGAGGCTACCTACTCTGTTGTGACTAAATATCATGTTGACGCTAACTACTTTGTTGAGACTAAATATCATGTTGAGGCTAACTACTTTGCTGAGACTAAATATCATGTTGAGGCTAACTACTTTGCTGAGACTAAATATCATGTTGAGGCTAACTATTTTGTTGAGACTAAATATCATGTTGAGGCTAACTACTTTGCTGAGACTGAATATCATGTTGAGGCTAACTACTTTGCTGAGACTAAATGTCATGTTGAGGCTAACTACTTTGCTGAGACTAAATATCATGTTGAGGCTAACTACTTTGTTGACATTAAATATCATTTTAAGGCTAACTAATTTGCTGAGACTAAATAAGATCATGTTGAGGCTAACTACTCTGTTGGGACTAAATATCATGTTGACGCTAACTACTTTACTGAGTCTATATATCATGTTGAGGCTAACTACTTTACTGAGTCTTAATATCATGTTGAGGCTAACTACTTTACTGAGTCTAAATATCATGTTGAGGCTAACTACTTTGCTGAATCCAAATATCATGTTGAGGCTAACTACTTTGCTGAGACTAAATATCATGTTGAAGCTAACTACTTTGCTTAGACTAAATAAATATCATGTTAAGGCTAACTACTTTGCTGAGACTAAATATCATGTTGAGGTTAACTACTTTGCTGAGACTAAATATCATGTTGAGGCTAACTACTTTGTTGACATTAAATATCATGTTGAGGCTAACTACTTTGCTGAGACTATATAAGATCATGTTGAGGCTAACTAATTTGCTGAGACTAAATAAGATCATGTTGAGGCTACCTACTCTGTTGTGACTAAATTTCATGTTTAGGCTAACTACTTTGCTGAGACTAAATATCATGTTGAGGCTAACTACTTTGTTGAGACTAAATATCATGTTGAGGCTAACTACTTTGCTGAGACTAAATATCATGTTGAGGCTAACTACTTTGCTGAGACTAAATAAATATCATGTTAAGGCTAACTACTTTGCTGAGACTAAATGTCATGTTGAGGCTAACTACTTTGCTGAGACTAAATATCATGTTGAGGCTAGCTACTTTGTTGACATTAAATATCATGTTGAGGCTAACTACTTTGTTGAGACTAAATATCATTTTGAGGCTAACTACTCTGTTGGGACTAAATATCATGTTGAGGCTAACTACTTTGCTGAGACTATATAAGATCATGTTAAGGCTAACTAATTTGCTGAGACTAAATAAGATCATGTTGAGGCTAACTACTCTGTTGGGACTAAATATCATGTTGACGCTAACTACTTTACTGAGTCTATATATCATGTTGAGGCTAACTACTTTGCTGAATCCAAATATCATGTTGAGGCTAACTACTTTGCTGAGACCAAATATCATGCTGAGGCTGAACACATTAGCAAGATCTTGAACATCATTTTGATGTAAAATACCGAACTGAGCCAATGCATTTAACAATTAAATCGGTTGCTGAGGTTAAATGCCTTGCTGAAGGTAACTGCTGTTCTGAGGCATGTTGTGTTGTTGAGGTTAATTAACCTATTAAGTTTAAATGGTTATCCTGAAGTTAAATACTGTGCTGAAGCTAAATGCTGTGCATCTGGTAATATAAGGATAAATATCACTTTAGATAATGACACAAAAACAAATGCGATTTTTGGGCCATGTTAAAAGACACAGCAGCCTACTAAAAGTAATCCTGGAGGGGAAAATACAAGGTAAAAGAGACAGTGGCAGATCAAGACTAACATGGACGAGAAACATCAAATAATGGACAGACCAGCCTATGACAACCTGCACCATCAAAGCAAGAGACAGAGTAGAATGGCGCTCCATGGTAGCCAACCCTCGTTGCGTAGATGGCACTCGATGATGATGATGATGACTTTAGAATAGTGGGCACTGAGAATATATATCTGATCGTATCCATAATCCAACATGGTCCCGCCCATCTTTCCTCTCCACAAAATATCTCCGATCTATAAAAACAAATGGATAAAGAAAGTAAAAAAAAAAAAAGTAAAGTACCCCCCGTCACGCCAAGTGGCGGCGTATAGGGAAATATGGTGTTAGTGACCCTATATTTTACAGACCTTCAGCACATGATTTTTGGGGTAATGTGGTCGGTATTACGCCCGTGCTGCTTTACTTTCCCAGAAAAAATCCGGTACCCATTTAAGGCTGGGTGAACCCGGAGCCGTCGGTTGGGATCGAACCCTACCTCTTGTCCGTAGTAGTCCAGTTCACTAACCACTGAGCTATCGCGGCTCCCACTAATTTTTAGGGAATTAGTAAAACCCAGGTGTCCTCGCCAGGGAACGAACCCCGGCTGTTGCCGTGGTAAGCCAACCGCCTATCGATTGCGCTAACCGGACACCCAATGGATAAAGAGCCCTCATGAAAAGTGTCAGGCACTTGAGCAAAGCTCGTTATTTGATAGATTTTGGTGGCTACAAACTGGCGCACTGAAAGAGAAAAGCTGAGCTAAACGCGGCAAGGTTCAAGAGGTCAAGAGTTCAAGATACCGAATGTAAGGAGCTTCTGCGGGCATCGTTCACGGCTGAGAGAAGAAACAAATAGAGCATGCACAGTCCACTAAGAGTTGGCAAGGTGAACTTGAAGGTCACGTGAATTATAGGTAAAGGTAAAATACGAGACTTGAACCGGCGTCTTAGCACGCGAGTTTTCACCCATAGGTGCAGAGAAAGTGTTCGGAGACTTCTGGATAGTGTCGCTTCAAGCATCGAAACTCACGCTGCTAGACAGCATTCCTCACATTCATAGAGTAATACCCTGGTACACATTTCTGCCAACGGCTGGGTCGACCGCGGGGGTATTTTTTTTCCCAACCACGAGTAGAATTCACACCGCTCCCAGCGGGAATCGAACACGGGTTGTCCGAACGTCGGTAGTCCACACGGGTGGTTTTCCCAACTACGTTACCGCGGCCCCCAAGTACGTGCATTACTTCGTACAAATGACAACGCCCATTCCAAAAATGAAAGGTAACAATAAATAGTAAATACGAATAATAGATATGAATGGTAAATAAGTATAGTAAATAAGTATAGTAAATAAGTATAGTAAATAAGTATAGTAAATAAGTATAGTAAATAAGTATAGTAAATAAGTATAGTAAATGTGCGTAGGTAATACCATCTTTATACGATATATTTTAAATATGAGAATCATCATCATCCAGTACTGTACCTGCTGGCGTTGGTGATCATGTCTCTCCAGAACTTTCGATCTCAACTGTTATTTGTCATTCCTGGTGTTGACCATCTGCCAAGCCATTCTCTTAAGCTGTCGGGTATCTTTTCTCTTTGCTTTCCTCTCTATCTCTCTCTCTCTCTCTCTCTCTCTCTCTCTCTCGCACTTCGTCCCTCAATTTTTCCAGTTGTTACAATACATTCCAGATGTTCCCTTCTCATTATATGGCCAAAAATGATTGTTTCTTTCTAATTTTGGATATTAGCTCTCTTTTTTTGCTTTGGCCTCTTTCAGAAGATTTTCATTACTCTTCTTAAAATATGAAACAAAGTAAATGTGAAAAGTAAAGAAAAAGTAATATTAAGAATGAATTGTAAATATTATTAATACGAATAGATGTATGATTTCTGAATATGAATGTAGACTAGATGGCTGAGCGCTTAGCTCTCTCGGCACTGACGAAATTCGTCCGGCTCAGATTTCCCACATGCAGGATTTTTGTTTCGAATAGGCAAGACTACTGGATTCACCCAGCCACTAGAGCTGGCTACGAAAGGATTTTGTGTGACGCAAAGTCATCATGTGGTCTGTTATCGACACTATCACTCGAAATGAAGTGCCATTGGTGGCAGACAAAATATGTAAAGTAAAATAATAATCGATATGTTTGTAACAAAGGGGAACTCCACGAACCTCCCCCCCCCCTTTTTTTAAAGCGAGGAGAAAACGTAAATAGGGATAGCAAATATAAAGTATTTAATGTAAATAGGAATAGCAAATATGAAGTATTTAATTTAAATAGGAAAAACAAATATGAAGTATTTAATGTAAATAGGAATAGCAAATATGAAGTAATTAATGTAAATAGGAATAGCAAATATGAAGTGTTTAGTGCAAATAGGAATAGCAAATATGAAGTATTTAATGTAAATAGGAATAGCAAATATGAAGTATTTAATGTAAATATGAATAGCAAATATGAAGTAATTAATGTAAATAGGAATAGCAAATATGAAGTACTTAATGTAAATAGGAATAGCAAATATGAAGTAATTAATGTGAATTAAAAACGTAGCAAATATGAATTGTAACAAGAAAATAAATAATAGCAAATGTAGTAAACTGTAAATACAAAATAGAAAATGTGAAATATAAATATCAATTTTGATTAGGCATAGTGAAGCAACTTAGGACCTATCAAACTGCCACCAAAAAAGTCGATTGTCCCTGAGCTGGAAGACGCCTAACCATCGCAGCTTGTTGTAAACTACAACACACCGCAATTACGCCCATCGTTGGCACTATTAAGGGATGCAGACGAAAAGTCGGAATTGTTGGATGGATGCAGCAACAGAAGGATAGTAAATATTGATGTTGCCTGTGGGGGGGGGGGGGGGGGGGGTTTGAGGCATGTGGTCCCGGAACGAAGTACGACTTCAGCGCCAGGTCTTCATGTGGTCTCCGGGTGCTAGGAGAAACCATGGAAGGCGAAGAGAGTCTCTAATAACAATTAATAGAGTGATCAATTAGTAGAGAGAGAACAATTAGTAGAGAGAGAACAATTACTAGGGAGAACAATTAATAGAGTGATCAATTAGTAGAGAGAGAACAATTAGTAGAGAGAGAACAATTAGTAGAGAGAGAACAATTAGTAGAGAGAGAACAATTAGTAGAGAGAGAACAATTAGTAGAGAGAGAACAATTAGTAGAGAGAGAACAATTAGTAGAGAGAGAACAATTAGTAGAGAGAGAACAATTAGTAGAGAGAGAACAATTAGTAGAGAGAGAACAATTAGTAGAGAGAGAACAATTAGTAGAGAGAGAACAATTAGTAGAGAGAGAACAATTACTAGGGAGAACAATTAGTAGAGAGAAAATAACTACTAGAGAGAAAACAATTATTAGAGAGAGATCAATTAGAAGAGAGAAAACAATTATTAGAGAGAGATCAATTAGAAGAGAGAAAACAATTATTAGAGAGAGATCAATTAGAAGAGAGAAAACAATTAATAGAGAGTGAACAATTACTAGAGAGAAAACAATTACTAGAGAGAGAACAAATAGTAGAAAGAAAACAATTACTAGAAAGAACAAATATTAGAGAGAGAACAATTAGTATAGAGATAACAATTGCTAGAGAGAAAACAAATAGTAGAGAGAGTACAATTACTGGAGAGAGAACAATTACTATAGAGATAACAAGTAGTTTACTATAGAGATAACAAATAGTAGAGAGAACAAATATTAGAGAGAGAACAATTACTAGAGAGACAACATTTGGAAGAGTGACCAATTAATAGAGAGAACAAATATTAGAGAGAGCACAAATAGTAGAGGGAGAACAATTAGTAGAGAGAGAACAAGAGAAGTTGTGGATGAGAATAATGAAAGAATACGAGAAGGTAAAACAGTGTCGACAGTCATAAGTCATTGTAATATAAAATTTAAAAAATATAATTATAGTGTGAATTAATAAAAAAAAAGTAAGAATAACAGAGTGGAATAAAATAAAAGTAAGAATAACAGTGTTGGAAATAGGAAGTAGGAAATAATAAATGAGATTGGGAAAAGAAGTAAAAATAGCATCGTGAGAATGTTGTGACTGTTACTGGGTGAGAAAGTAGGCCGGAATGGTTGAAGAAATAAAAGAAGAAAGCAAGAATAACATAGATAGAGTGATAGAAGAAAGAACAAAAAGAGAGTGAACGGCAGCCACACAAACTAAACAAACAAAGCTTCAGCGGAGTTAGCACAGATGTGAGAAGGGGGAGAGAAGCGCGCTTGAAGAAGTGCACGTTACATTCCATGGGGGCCCCGCACAAGGGGAACTCACGCACAACCAGATGGTGCGACACGTGTTTTGTTTATCACTGTACCCTTTGGCACAGCGGACTCCAGACACAGATAACTGGTCCCATCCTGCTCGGGTCTTTTAATTCTGCAGCCCCGGTCCGGGATTTCAACCTGCAGGAGGAACTGGTTCCACGCTAGGAGGGGAATTGTTTGTCTACCATGGCAGATCATGGGAGCTAGGGTGAGAAAAGAGGCACAGGAACGCGTTTGGGCGAGGCTGATATCAGTGTCACCGCTCCAGGTATCCCGGTGTTTTCATACCAGCTATTTGCCTCTCAGGTCATTACTGCCAATATCTCAGTTCTTGAATTTGCTACTAACCAATTTTGTCAAAACTATCTTTTCGCTTAATACTAACTGTTAATAATTGATATTGCTTCTATCTTTTTTGTCTGTTTAACGTGTCTCTATCTGACTCTCTCTGTCTCCCTTTCTCCCTGTTTAGACGAATAATAATCAAAACTTCTGACGAATTGCTCATACAAGAACGAGAAATGTATGAATATGTTAGTAAAAAAGTAAAGTACCCCCGTCACGCCAAGTGGCGTATAGGGAAATATGGTGTTCTATCTGTTGTCCTTTCGAGCCGGAGACGGCACATAGAGCAGAACCACAATCTTAAAAACAGAAACCTTGCGTGCCAAAATGTCACATATTGCAGAGATCACTGCTTCCAAAATCTATGGCCCTGTTTCCATAACAATACTTTTTACAATGACAGCTTGTCAAGCCATCGATCAACCTCCTTAGTCGCCTCTTACGACATGCCTTGAAGGTCACAGTGTCACTATTCTTTACTTCCCTCATGAGGCCCCGGTAACACACGGGAAAATATGGTGTTAGTGACCCTATATTTTACAGACCTTCAGCACGTGATTTTTGGGGTAATGTGGGCGGTATTACGCCCGTGCTGCTTTACTTTCCCAGAAAAAAATCCGGTACCCATATAAGGCTGGGTGAACCCGGAAACCGTCGGTTGGGATCGAACCCTATCCCTTGTCCTTTGTAGTCCAGTTCACTAACCACTGAGCTATCCCATGGATGGGTATAAAAGAACAAAACTGACATTCTGTCCGTTAAGAAGATACAATCACTTAATAAATTCATTTAACAAATCATTCCTCTCTCAATATCTCTCATTCATGCTTTTTTGAAATCTTCTTTTCTCCCATATTCTCCTATAATATTATATATTCTGTAAAGGTATGTTGTATCTTGTATAATTAACCTGAGTGTAATCTTCTTCAATTCACTCATCTTCACTTCACTTCACTCATCTGCACTCATCTTCACTTCACTTCACTTCACTCATCTGCACTCATCTTCACTTCACTTCACTCATCTGCACTCATCTTCACTTCACTTCACTCATCTGCACTCATCTTCACTTCACTCATCTGCACTCATCTTCACTTCACTTCACTTCACTCATCTGCACTCATCTTCACTTCACTCATCTGCACTCATCTTCACTTCACTTCACTTATCTGCACTCATCTTCACTTCACTTCACTCATCTGCACTCATCTTCACTTCACTTCACTCATCTGCACTCATCTTCACTTCACTTCGCTCATCTGCACTTACCTTCACTCATCTTCTCCTGTTTTTATTTCTCTCGATCCTTGTCTCCGTTCCCCGTTCACACTAAGCTTTACCTCGTTCCGTCTCTCTCGCTTCATCTATTTCAATTCTCTGTTCTTGGCCATTATTATTCTCATCAAATTTCTCTCTTTGACCATTATTATTCTCATCAAATTTCTCTCTTTGACCATTATTATTCTCATCAAATTTCTCTCTTTGACCATTATTATTCTCATCAAATTTCTCTCTTTGACCATTATTATTCTCATCAAATTTCTCTCTTTGACCATTATTATTCTCATCACATTTCTCTCTTTGACCATTATTATTCTCATCAAATTTCTCTCTTTGACCATTATTATTCTCATCAAATTTCTCTCTTTGACCATTATTATTCTCATCACATTTCTCTCTTTGACCATTATTATTCTCATCAAATTTCTCTCTTTGACCATTATTATTCTCATCAAATTTCTCTCTTTGACCATTATTATTCTCATCAAATTTCTCTCTTTGACCATTATTATTCTCATCAAATTTCTCTCTTTGACCATTATTATTCTCATCAAATTTCTCTCTTTGACCATTATTATTCTCATCAAATTTCTCTCTTTGACCATTATTATTTTCATCAAATTTCTTTCCTTGACCATTATTATTCCCATCAAAATTAACTCTTAACCTTTATCTTTCTCCTCAATTTTTTTATCTTGCCCGTTATTTTTTCGTAAATTTTCTCTTTTTACAATCATCCTTCTCATCAAACTTTTCTTTTAACCATTATCTTTGTCATAATTTTCTCTCCTGACCATTGTCTCATTCATTAATTTCTTTTATCTCTTGAAAATGCTCTCTCTCTCTCTCTCTTTCTCTCTCTCTCACACACTAATTTATTTCTCTCTTTACAACTGTCTCTTTCTCTCTTGCCCACTGTGTCTTTACCAATAAACTTTTCTCACTTGACAATTGTCTTGCTTAAAATTTCTTTCTTTTGACCGTCGTGTTTTTCTCATTAAATTTTTTTCTATTAAACACTATCCACTATTAATATTTTTTTCTCTTTATCACTATCTCTCAATACTATGTTTCTCTTGCTTAATCACTACTAATCATTAATAAGTTTCTCTCACTACTACATGTTAATCACTACTAATCATTAATACGTTTCTCTCACTACTACATGTTAATCACTACTAATCATTAATAAGTTTCTCTCACTACTACATGTTAATCACTACTAATCATTAATAAGTTTCTCTCACTGCTACATGTTAATCACTACTAATCATTAATAAGTTTCTCTCACTACTACATGTTAATCACTACTAATCATTAATAAGTTTCTCTCACTACTACATGTTAATCACTACTAATCATTAATAAGTTTCTCTCACTACTACATGTTAATCACTACTAATCATTAATAAGTTTCTCTCACTACTACATGTTAATCACTACTAATCATTAATAAGTTTCTCTCCCTACTACATGTTAATCACTACTAATCATTAATACGTTTCTCTCACTACTACATGTTAATCACTACTAATCATTAATAAGTTTCTCTCACTACTACATGTTAATCACTACTAATCATTAATAAGTTTCTCTCACTACTACATGTTAATCACTACTAATCATTAATACGTTTCTCTCACTACTACATGTTAATCACTACTAATCATTAATAAGTTTCTCTCACTACTACATGTTAATCACTACTAATCCTTAATATATTTTTTTCTCATTTTCAACAATCGTTGATCTCTCACTTATCCTCATTCCTTCTCTTGATCATCTGCACGCAAATTCTCTCATCCATTCTAGATAATTCGTTCGTTCGCTCTCATTTTCTCCCCTACATTTATCATTATCATCATATTCATGTGCCATACCGGTAGGCGCAGGCGATCATGTCCTTCCACAATCTTCTATCTACAGTGGATCGTATCAGTTCTGATCAGTTCTGATGTTAACTGTTTTCCATGCCACGACACCAAGCTATCTAGTATTTTCTCTCTTTGTTGTCGGTGATCTCTCTTTCCTTTTATTTTGCCGGTTGTAACCAAATATTCAAATTTTCCTCTTCTCATGATGTGCCAGAAAAAAATGTTAATTGTTCTCCACTACAATAGGAACCCCCACCCATTCAAAAAGTGATAATCTTAGACATGGCCGTCATCAACATCAATAAGTATTGTTATCATTTGATACCTCCCGTCAAGCCTGATCTAAACCCTTCTGTATCGATCACCAATAGCGCTGTGGATAATGAATTGAACTATTAAAGAAAATCGAGTTCGATCCTGACCCACAACTTCCAGATTCACTCAGCCTTGACCTAATACCTAGATTCTTCTTTCCAGAGACTGACGCCGTACCTCTGGATTACCCAGCCCCCCCCCCCCCAGCTCCCCCTCCCTTGCCAGGCTAGTTGTATATAGCAGAGGAACTCCGTCTTCTGTACATTTATTGGTGATGGGGGCGGTATCACGTGTTTCACAGTGATATGTTCAGAGCCAATTATTTGGCTGTCTAGTTCCAAAGTGGCCCTGAACAAGTAATGAGAGAAAGGACTAGAGCCACTGTCACCTGCCCCACCCGTGTGGCTACCGGGGCCCTGACCATAGTGAGGGGAGAAGGGAATAAAGCCAAAGTCACCTGCCCCACCCGTGTCGTAAGTGCCGATTAAAGAGGTTGGAGTGAAAGTTTTCTCCAAAGTTCGTAGTTCGTGCGTCTGGGCTTAAACCATCTTCAGTTCTTTCATTGCTTCAGACTAGGAAACGTGCTGAGGTGGGGATCTGATCACTATGGGGTTTTCTGTTGCGCCATGAAGATGATCTTTCTACTAAACTAAACTA
The DNA here is from genome assembly GCA_032433765.1 of Megaustenia siamemsis. NCBI lineage: Eukaryota > Metazoa > Mollusca > Gastropoda > Stylommatophora > Ariophantidae > Megaustenia > Megaustenia siamemsis. Next base: position 40,454,490 of record JAVIAB010000041.1, on the reverse strand, counting down.
AACTAAACTAAACTAAACTAAACTAAACTAAACTAAACTAAACTAAACTGAACTGAACTGAACTGAACTGAACTAAACTAAACTAAACTAAACTAAACTAAACTAAACTAAACTAAACTAAACTAAACCTAGTTCCAACGTTTGGCTTTTCTATTTTTACTGTTGTCAGTTTCTTTTCCTTTTAGCTGTTGGTTTTTTGTTTGGCCAACATTCGAGACAAAAATCTGCCCATATGTAGTTTGCAAGCCAACCCAAAATCATCAAAGAGAGAGGAACCTGAGAGTGTAGAAATATCTGGGATCTGTAGCAACTAACAATGGAGACTGCCAGGTGGAGATCAAAAGAAGATTAGCAATAGTAACACAAAAATTAAACGCGATAAAGAAGATGCGGTACAATACCAGCAAGACTGTAAAATTAAAACTACTAACTACATGTGTCTTCTCGATAGCAACATATGGTTGTGCATCATGGTGAATCTCGAATACAGCAAGGAAGAAAATCTGTTCATTGGAAATAACATTCGGCAGAAAAAATCCGAACGGTACAGTGGATAATGAAAAAAGAAACAATGATGTCATATTAGAAGATGTAGACATTCAACAGAACTGGCTGATGAACACTATTCTGGGGAGGAAATTAAATTACTATAGCCGTGTCAAAAGACACAGTTGGCCGGAAAGAACAATAATGGAAGGTATGGTTCCTGGGCGACACATTAGGGATCGAAATAGAAGAAGGTGGTTTCAAGACATTAAAGAGAAACATGACAACATACAAAGTTGGAGATTCGGCTAGAGACAGAGATTATTTCAGGCGGACTGTGGTGAATGCAACGTTCTGTGGGACATATGGCTAGAGACAGAGATTATTTCAGACGGACTGTGGTGAATGCAACGTTTTGTGGGAGATATGGCTAGAGACAGAGATTATTTCAGGCGGACTGTGGTGAATGCAACGTTCTGTGCGAGATATGGCTAGAGACAGAGATTATTTCAGGCGGACTGTGGTGAATACAACGTTCTGCACAAGACACTCGACCTGATGATGGTGATGAATATGTAGATTGCTTATCATGTTTACAATTTCGATTTTTCCCCTTCTATTTCGATTAATACAAAATCATAAAGTAAGCGCATCTATAAATCACATGTCATGAGCATGTATATGCTAAAATACTTGTCGCTTTTGTGTGTTATTAATCTATTTTCAAGAAGTTATAAAACACAATAATCTCCCCTCATAGCCCAGGCTAGGGTCCACTATTACCACACATGTAATAGCGTGCCCGGGTAGACTGCTATTAAAGCACATAAACTCACTCCCAGCGCTACACGTTATAGACCATAACCACACGCCATTAAACTAAGCTTTATCATTTTCTGGCGTCAGATTTTAGTGTCGCGAAATATGTACCCGTTTACTGGGGGAAACGCGGTAAACGTTTGCCTTCTTACGACTGTACTTTTATTCTTAAAGAAACATTTCTTTCTCCGAGGGTGCTCCGAGGGTGCTCCGAGGGTGCTCCGAGGGTGCTCCGAGGGTGCTCCTCCAACGGTACTGAGAGGGCCCAGAAACTAAATACCCTGAATGGAACATACAACTCATAAACACTAGCGTGTTTGGTAATGAAAAGGGAACAGGCAACTTATTGCAGTACTGCGGTAAAGCGAATACTTTTATATTTTTAATATAGTTTCATAGATTTTCATATATAATATAGTTTTAACTTTCTATTCCTCGTTTTTTTTAAAAATAGTTTTCAGCTCTTCATCATTTCTCTCTATTTATGATGTTATAGTTCTACACTTCACCTATTCTCCCACATGTGACTCATCTCTTCTTTATCTCACCATCCTATCTCTCATCTCTCTGTCCATCTCTCCCTAACTTTTTAATCCGACACGTAGATATAGATATCTGTGCCTCACCGTTTGTTCTTGTTGTCCCCGTCATCTGAAGAAGACAGCAAGCCGAAACGTCAGTATTTTGTTCGGTTTCTTTTTGTAAAGCTGTACATACCTTGGAGTGTATACCACACCCCACTACTGGCTCCTTGGTAATGAAATACAGGATGACACGGAGCTGCATTAAGACTAAAACATATAAAATAAATAATAGGATCTATTTTATTTTAAAAAATTAGTAACGAATTTTTTAAAATATTTATTTTTAGCTTTACATTTTCCCATTACTGGGGGCTTCCGGTGGGATTTATAGTACCGGAGAATAAAGCTCGATTGTCCAGTGCTGTCGCTGCGAGGTTATCTTGTCCGAGTTATTATTTTACCCACGATAAAACAAAACCTGCGACCCTACCGGGATTTGAATCCGCGTTCTCCTGGTTTGGGGCCCGACAAGATATCGATGACCCTCTTTCCTCCTGAAAGTAGCAACACAATAATTAATAATAATAATATTACATATAATGATGATAGAACACTCTTCAGAGTCTTGAATCAGGTGATAACCAGCTCACCAGAATTGACTCCTCTGTATGCAAGTGATTCGGTCCTTCATGCTGGGTGGGTAGGGGACGAGGGGGGAGAAGGGTCCCATGGGTCATGACTCCTAGGCGTCAGTTTTCTGCTGCGTCTTAGCTTGAAGGTCTTGCGTCCCCCAGATCACTGTGTCGCTGGTGGGAGGGGACTTGTTTCTCTCTCTCTCTTACTCCTTCTCTTTCTCTCTCTCTCGTTCAGCCCATGAGGTGAACGAATTCATCATCAGACAGTTCAACTGTAAAACTTCCAGTTAGCCAGGATTGACTCCTGAGACCTTCTGACGTCTTATCTGTTGAGTCAATGTGCTGTTGAGTTACATATTCACGACTCCCACACCTTGTTCCTTCTGTTTTCCGAGCGCGTCATCTCTCTCGCCTGTCGATCTTTCTACAGTCTGTCAATGGACTAATCATATAGCAATGATAGGAAACCATCTATACAAAGCTCCGGAACAGGTAGCACTCTGATCATCAGAAGCAGGCTCTTCAAGCAAGTGTATTTTTCTACAGTAAAGTTAAAACGCAACACTCTTTTTGGAAAGGAATAGAGTATAACAATAATATTGATGTAACATTATTAATTGATTAATGATTTCCTTTTTGCAACAAAGTTACAGCAGGTGATGGATATAGTGGTTGGTAAACAAGAGGTGGAATGTGAGCGAGAAGTTGGGCTCGAACCTCCGACCTTCCAGTATCTACTATCCAAACAACCTCTAAAATGTACTGGAGGGATATTTTTTTTTCCTTCGTAAGAAAGACAGCCTTGTATTGTGCTGCCAACATTTCACACAAGTATGCAGATGATCATAAACGAATATGTAGTAACACAATATTCTCTGTATGCCACACTCGGAGCGTCACCACCCTTCTTTTTTGTTTCGTTTTACTTTGTATTGTTCTTATTGCATTGAATTGTTTGTTAATTGTTGTATATTATGAGCATTTGTTTTGTGTTTCACACACATGACTTATCGTGGCAACGTTGGGAACGTTGACGAGCTGTCTTCCTATATGCTTTGTCATCTTTTTATTTTTAAAATCAAGTTTATTTTAACGCATTGTTCAAATGCTTCGTTTTCTTTTAGCCCCCGTCAGTGGTGTATTGGGAAGTGTGTTAGTGACCATAAATGTTACCTTCAGCACATGATTTTTGGGGTAATGTGGTCGGTATTACGCCCGTGCTGCTTTACTTTCCCAGAAAAATCCGGTACCCATTTAAAGCTGGGTGAACCCGGAAGCCGTCGGTTGGAATCGAACCCTACCCTTGTCCTTTGTAGTCCAGTTCACTAACCGCTGAGCTATCTCTGCTCCCTGTCTTCCTATATGTTTTGTCATATCTTTAATTGTTAAATCATGTTTTCTTAACGGCATTATACAAATACTAGAGCGTGTAATTATTTTAATCAAAACTAAAACAATCAAACAATGTTCAGTCCGTGAAGACTAAAACAATCAAACAATACTCAGTCCGTGAAGATTAAAAAGTAAGCACTTTCCATTACGTGTCTACAAAAGCTACCCATCTGACGTCAGGACTAGTCAAGCAGACAAAAACTCGTATTGATAAATTATATCACATAAATACTGCAGTGGCGAGGGTTAACAACTGCTAATGGTAATCAGGAAATAAAACAGGAAATAAAACATCAGCAGCCCCTCACGACGGTTCACAGTGCATGCGGCTAGAGTTACTAAGTGTTACATGCTAGATAAGGAACACCAACATGTGGTGTTAACACGAGTCTTGCACTGAGAAACAGGATAAGTAGTTTAAAAAAATCGCGTTTACGACCGATATTATTGTGAGTTTAGTATGCGGAGTCAGTGCAGATACCAAAATAGATGCCGTTAACGCGCGCCTGCGGAACGCATGGAAACATTGGTAATAGTTCTACATGATGGAGATCAACACTGCACCAAGCAAGAGCAGCGAAGTGGTGTGGTATGTTTGTCTTGTGAAGGCGAGAAACATGTGGAGATTATCATGGGATGAGAACTGATTGTACGTGACAAGTGTATGAGTTGTACACAAGTGTAAGAGTTGTACACATGTATATGAGTTGTACACAGGTATATGAGATGTGCACAAGTATATGAATTGTACACAAGTTTATAAGTTACACACAAGTTTATGAGTTGTACACAAGTATATGAGCTGTACACAAGTTTATGAGTTGTACACAAGTATATGAGTTGTACACAAGTATATGAGTTGTACACAAGTTTATAAGTTGCACACAAGTTTATGTGTTGTACACAAGTATATGAGCTGTACACAAGTATATGAGCTGTACACAAGTTTATGAGTTGTACACAAGTGTGAATGGACTCAGAAGTTCAAAAGATGGCGTCCCCGTCATTAACGTGCAGGATGCTTCTCGCTTGGATGCAGCTGTCACGGAAGACACGATTGCAACCATGAAGAACGTGATGGAGGACAACTGGCACGTCACAGTCAAGGAGGTAGCATTGGACGATTATGTTGGATACCATCAATTATGATGACATGGAGTTCCGACAAGCTTAAAAGATTGGTACCCAAGTGATGGTTCATGAATGTCTGCGCACTTGTGCGAATGCATTCTTTGATCTACGCTCTTGTCAAGCGCTGACGTAAGTATATTGAATTAGGCGGAGACTATGTCGAACAGTGATTATTTTAGTAATTGTAAAAAAATACTTTTTTAAAAATCTGATTTTCCGTTAACACACTTTACATGTACTTGAAATATTGTCTGTAAAACCTGCAAAAATAAAGATAAATGTGTTGGAAGAAAAATATAATTAGCAACACGGAGTATAGTATACCCAAAATATAACACACATAATATAATATGACGTATAAAATAACACAAATCGATGTAAGAGCAAAATAATAAGTAAAGAGCCCATTCACGCCAAGTGACCTTCGGCACATGATTTTTGGGTAATGTGGTCGGTATTACGTCCGTACCGCTTTACTTTCCCAGAAAAAATCCGGTACTCATTTAAGACTGGGTAAACCCGGAAGCCGTCGATCAGTATCGAACCAGACCTCATGACCTTTGTAGCCCAGTTCACTAACTACTGAGCCATCGTGGCTCCCTAAAAATCGAAGTATTTAGAGTACAATATCAGACCTAGTTGTCTGTCTGTTTTTATATTTTGTTTCGAAATAGTTATAACAAGACGGCGTCATCATGTTTTCTATTTTTATTTGTCAGATATTTAATTTAATTTCTGTGGAATATCTGGAAGATCTCCAGGCAATGCCACCTCTGAGAACTTCCAGTATCATTTCTTGCATTTCTGACAGGCATGCTAGGGCACCATTTATCCAAGAGTGTTAAACATTTTTCACTCTTTCCTTTAATAGCCTACCACTTATTCCACTCCCTCCTGCGTCTTATCTTCATTCATCACTGTGTTATCTTTTTGCCTCTCATACCCTTCTTCGCCCTGTTCTTCCTGATTTTAACTTTCTCTCTTTCTTTACTTCTTCTTCATACCATTTGGGACCCTTCCTTTCTTCCATCATCATGAATGTTCCACTATGTCTTCATCTTATTTTTTGCCCTCCACAACAATCTGCCCTATTGATTATTTATCATGTGACCAATAGGAACCTAAACCTTCATTCCCTTTCTGTCACTCCGCCATGTTTAGATCAGTGTTCCACTTTTTGTCTTTTGACTTCCGTGTCTATATTTGTTGTTTTAAAGTAGTACTTGCCTGTAATATTTGTTGTTTTAAAGTAGTACTTGCCTGTAATATTTGTTGTTTTATACATGATGGAGTCTTTTGCCGAAACGTCGTAGTTTATCTCGTCTCTTTACTAGTTTAGCTGCTTGATACCAGTTTGTGTTTATTTTACATGTTCTCTGCAGCTTTACTCGCGGCCCGGCATTGTATTGAATATTTTTCATATTTTATATTTGTGCTGATCTTCATTGGAATATTCTTTTACATCGGAGGCTGCAGTTGCATCAATTAATGCAATGTAATGTGTATCAATTGGTATCACGCGCGTTAAGTCTCGCTTGCATTATATTCACATTTTAGCTTACTAATTTTCACATATTATCTTTTTTTTTTATCCTCCGATATTTAGCACATCCCCTCTTTCGTTTCATGCTTTTATGTCTTATCCCTCTGTTTATTTCATTTTGATTTACATGTTCCGCTCATCCTAGATGTAGTAAAGTGTATCTCTGTTTCGTTGTTCGTTTGCCTTGTTACTGTTTTCTGATGAAGGCTGCATGTAGGCCGACATGTCAGTATTTTGTTCTGTTCCTTGTAAATCTGTAACAGTACCTTGTATATGTGTACACCCCACTACTTGCTCCTGCTACTAGCTATATCGCATCACTGCAATTATTTGCCTGTTCTCTTATATCACGCACACTTGATGTGCGCTCACCCGTGACTCGGTAAACATCGATAATAGAGCTAAGACCAGCACATCCGGCGTGATGGAGTTTACAGTGCCAGTGATGCGTTTCTGCAGATCATCCATGTTCCCAGGGAGTGTAAGGGAGGAACGTACACTCTGTCGTTCATGTCTCTTCTTCTTCTACCTTTTTAGCTCCCAGTGGAGCATAGGTCTTCAACAAACACTTTCAGCTCCCTGTGGAGCATAGGTCTTCAACAAACACTTTCAGCTCCCAGTGGAGCATAGGTCTTCAACAAACACTTTCAGCTCCCTGTGGAGCATAGGTCTTCAACAAACACTTTCAGCTCCCTGTGGAGCATAGGTCTTCAACAAACACTTTCAGCTCCCTGTGGAGCATAGGTCTTCAACAAACACTTTCAGCTCCCAGTGGAGCATAGGTCTTCAACAAACACTTTCAGCTCCCAGTGGAGCATAGGTCTTCAACAAACACTTTCAGCTCCCAGTGGAGCATAGGTCTTCAACAAACACTTTCAGCTCCCTGTGGAGCATAGGTCTTCAACAAACACTTTCAGCTCCCTGTGGAGCATAGGTCTTCAACAAACACTTTCAGCTCCCAGTGGAGCATAGGTCTTCAACAAACACTTTCAGCTCCCAGTGGAGCATAGGTCTTCAACAAACACTTTCAGCTCCCAGTGGAGCATAGGTCTTCAACAAACACTTTCAGCTCCCAGTGGAGCATAGGTCTTCAACAAACACTTTCAGCTCCCAGTGGAGCATAGGTCTTCAACAAACACTTTCAGCTCCCAGTGGAGCATAGGTCTTCAACAAACACTTTCAGCTCCCAGTGGAGCATAGGTCTTCAACAAACACTTTCAGCTCCCAGTGGAGCATAGGTCTTCAACAAACACTTTCAGCTCCCAGTGGAGCATAGGTCTTCAACAAACACTTTCAGCTCCCTGTGGAGCATAGGTCTTCAACAAACACTTTCAGCTCCCAGTGGAGCATAGGTCTTCAACAAACACTTTCAGCTCCCAGTGGAGCATAGGTCTTCAACAAACACTTTCAGCTCCCAGTGGAGCATAGGTCTTCAACAAACACTTTCAGCTCCCAGTGGAGCATAGGTCTTCAACAAACACTTTCAGCTCCCAGTGGAGCATAGGTCTTCAACAAACACTTTCAGCTCCCAGTGGAGCATAGGTCTTCAACAAACACTTTCAGCTCCCAGTGGAGCATAGGTCTTCAACAAACACTTTCAGCTCCCAGTGGAGCATAGGTCTTCAACAAACACTTTCAGCTCCCAGTGGAGCATAGGTCTTCAACAAACACTTTCAGCTCCCAGTGGAGCATAGGTCTTCAACAAACACTTTCAGCTCCCAGTGGAGCATAGGTCTTCAACAAACACTTTCAGCTCCCAGTGGAGCATAGGTCTTCAACAAACACTTTTCATGTCGTTCTGTTTCTTGCCATTCCCCTAAGATCATTCAATGTCTTCCCCATCATCTTAATCTCTGCTTGTATCTGTTTTCTCCAAGAACTCCTTGGTCTTCCTCTTTGTCTTTTCCCCTGGGCATTCCAAAAAAGGGCATGTTGTGTAATACTCTCAGTTGGCTTCCGTAGTGTGTGTCCCATCCAGCGCCATCGTCTTCGCTGTATCTCTTTATCCACTGGTGTTTGACTGGTACATTTCCATAACTCTATGTTTGTGATTTTGTCCTGCCATTTCAATCCTTTTATTCTGCGTAAGCATCCATTAATGAAATTCTGAATCTTCATGATTGTCAGTTTTGTTGTTGGATGTCGTTCATGTACCCTGACGAAAAAATTCACAAACAGATAGGTTCGGTGATCCTGTTGGACATTTGAAGTTAACCCGGTCATTTTGTTCAGTGTGTCCCATCAATCTGTTTGGCATGTAGTAAAAGTGAAGTAAAGAGCCTCGTCACAACAAGTGGCGCAGAGGGAATATGGTGTTAGTAGTCATAATTTTTATAGACCTTCGGCACATGATTTTTGGTGCAATGTGGTCGGTATTACGAGAGTACCGCTTTACTCCCCCCCCCCCAAAAAAAAAAAAAATCAAAAAAATCCGGTACCCATTTAAGGCTGGGTGAACCCGGAAGCCGTTGCTCTTGTCCATTGTAGTCCAGTTCATTAACCACTGAGCTATCGTGGCTCTGTTTGGCATGTGCGCATTATGAAATTTGCGGACAGCGACATACCAGTGCGGTTGTGATCGATCTTGCTGAAAGAGGTAGTCCTCAGCAGTTAGTTTTGAAATCAGCCAGTTAGTCAGTCAGTTAGTCAGCTTTTCAGATAAATGAAGGAATGTTTTTGTGTTCACATTGTGCTTCAAGTGAATGGCGGAGGCTATTCCTAATAAACTCGACATTCTGAAGACACTAATTATGAACATTGAAATTATTATTTTAGTATTGAAATAAATACAAGCCGAACGGGTGGTCGATTCGATAACTCGTCGTGCTCCCAGCCACGAGAACGTGGATTCGAATCCCGGCAGAGTCAAAGGTGTTTTTTTTTTCTATCCAGTGTGAAATAAAAACTCGGACCCGAACACCTACCGGCGGCTGCGCTGGACAAGCGACCTTATTCCTGAGTCTCCCCGACAGATCTCAGTAATGGGAGAAAGTCACAATGAAAGATCAAATAAATGCACGGAATGGAAAACACTTACATAAGAGCAGGAAATGTTTTTAATTTTAACTGAATTATGCAAAAGATATTAATCGTTTAAACTATTTCATGATTAATGGATGGTTTATCCTGTAAATAATGCGATATTACAAAAAAAGGAACCAAATGATACAATATTATTTATATAAAGCATGCTGTAAATATACAGCGTAACACATGCGTTTAGGTTTGAGAACAAGGGAACGCGACTGCAGACGGTAGCGGAAACTAGAATCCTGTTGCTGAAACTTCACAGGCTACGACTCTGGTAACATTTGCTATCGTGGCATTTACAGGTGAGCTCTTGTGTCACATGCGTTTATGCGAACGTGTCTATTATCAGATTATATTTAGAAAGAAATTCTTCGTGTATTAAGTAAGTGAAATTATATAGTAGCTCATTGTCATATTCCGTGTGCGTGACATTTGTTTTTTGTCGCATTCGTTTAAGCGGATGCATATAAAATGGCTGATGGGTTTAACCTCGTCCTATATATTACGAATCGTTAGTGTCAATTAATCCAGTGGCGTGTACCACTTCTCCTGTGGAGAGCACTCTATCTTCTGCTCGGTACTTAGATATATGCTCATGAGCACATCATTCTCTGCATGGAATGATGGTCTAGAGACGAGCTGAGATTACACAGCGGTTGAATTAATTCAGAAATAAAAAGTTCAACGTTTTGAACACGTAACACGATCACAACCTGTCACAATTGTTTGCCTCACCTAAAAGTGGCATTTTAGCGTTAATCTTAGATCTGATTGCATTGAAGAACGAAGATGCTCGGCAAAATGTGCTACATTCTTTACAGTCTTACCACCATTTTTGTCTCTTTCATCAGTGGCTGCAGTTGAGCTTCTCCAACATGTCATTCTCATTGCACAATGGACATACAAATTGTTCCGTTTCATCAGAACACGCAAACAACTTTGTCAATTTACGTACCTGAATTATTTCCCTTGTATTCGTGTACAATAAATTACCTAAACTTTTGTTGACGTCATGCCACTTTGGTGTGCTCGCTACAGACCACAAAGGTCCGGGTTCACTTCCCTGATGTGTCAGATTTTTTCCCCAGGCGTTCACAGCTAAGTAATTCACCCGGCCTCTGAAAATGTATACCAGATGATTCTTGGTCTATTATGTTTCTGATGACACCACTCGTAACATTTCCTACCTGGTGCTTCTTGTTTGTTTGCACACGCCAGCTTTATGTCTCTAACGAAGTCCCCAGGGACTACTTGTTGCCTGGGTATAACTTTTCAAAAGAATAGGAATGGCAAACATAAATTTTAAGGCAATGTAACATATCATCATCATCATCAAATACCTTGCCTGCTGGCGGTGGTGATCATGTCTCTCCACAAATTTCGACCTCAACAGTTATTTATCATTTCCGTTGTTGATCTTCTGCCAAGCTATTATCTTAAGCTGTCTGGTATCTTTTCTCTTTGCTTCCCTCTATCTCTTCGTCCCCCAATTTTCCCAGTTGTTACAATATTCCAGTTGTTCTCTTCTCATGACATGGCCAAAAAACGATGATTATTTCTTCCTAACATTGGAAATTAGCTCTCTTTTTGCTTTGACCTCTTTCAGAAAATTTTCATTACTCTTCTTAGCTGACCATGGTATTCTCAAAATTCTTCTGTAAAAAGACATTTCTTTAGATTCCAGCAATTTTCTTGCATGTTGTCCTATTGTCCACGATTCACATCCATATATTAAAGACTGACTCTACATAACATTTAAGAACTTTTTTTCTTGTCTCTATTGTCAATAATAGAATGCACAGTATCTTCCTCATTTTTTTAAAAGCTGCTTTTGCCTGAACCATTCTGCATCTCACCTCTGTTGTACATCTACCACCTGGGGTTAACAATGTTCTCAGATATTTAAATTCATTTACCTGTTTTAATATTGTTCCACTTGTCTTTATTGTGCACTGCGGTGATGACTTTTTCTTTGTTGTTACCATTACTCCTGTCTCTTTGATATTAAAACTGAATCCTTTATTTTTGCTTTCTTTCACAATAATATGTAAAATATACTAACATGCAAAAATAACACCAGGGCTCAAACTAAGAATAACAAAATGTTACATCTTTTCAACATTCATGTATGGTACAGAAACATGGACATGAAATAGAAAATAGATTAGAACATAGTAGCCTTTGAAGTGTGGATTTATAAAAGAATAGGAAGATTTGGATGAAAAAAAAGAAAAGAAATAGAGAAGATTTACAACAACTGAAAATGAAAATAGAACTACTAAACACAATTCAAAAAGACAATGAGATTTTTGGGCCATGTTAAAAGACACAACAGCCTACTAAAAGTAATCTTGGAAGGGAAAATAGAAGGTAAAAGAGGCAGAGGTAGAAGAAGTGTAATAAAGACGAGTAACATCAAAAGATGGACAAGTCAGCCTATAAAAACCTACACCATCAAAGCAAGAGACAGAGCGGAATGGCGCTCCATGGTAGCCATCTTCGATGCGGAGACGGCACTAAATATTGATGATGACATATGTCTTCTGATGTATCTCGCCATACAGGCAGTTATTCTCCTATTTCACAGGTATTCATTTATTTTATCGTCGAGAGGTCAGGTATTTTGGTAGATTGTTGTTGCTATCCATCTTACCCCGGAAGTGGTGGCACTTTTGGTCTGCTCTTGTCGATTCCTAACCGCCACGGTTCTTTAACATGTACGCAATGCCAAATGAATTTCCTGGCATTTGTTGCCGTTATCCGAGACGGCTAGATTCACCACCCAGATATCAGAGGATGGTAAAGCCACGAGAAAACCACCGATTAAAATATAAAAATTATCATCGCATCTGGTGGGAATCTTCTTGTTCAGATGCTGACATCCTACCTGTAGACCGCACCGACCTCCATCTTCTGTTTATTATTGAAAGAAAATATAGGCACTAACACCATTTCCGCCATATGCTTGTGGCGTATACACTCAAGAAGTGTAAAACAACAGCCCGAACGTCATTTAATGATATCAGAGCAAACGTGTCTTTGGCAGTTCTTTATAAAGAAATGTCCCAACCTCGGGTTTGGAAGATCATATTTGGTAGCACTAGAACTGTAAGCTTTAGCTTTGTCCTATCATTTGATTGTAACATAACAAAGTCACGTACAGCGGATGTTTATTAAAATATCGGTATAAATAAAGCAACTAAAATGCCAGTGATATACGGCCGTGTAGGGAACGTCGTACAAGGAACACCAACACTCACTTTGGAAATAGAAATAATTAAAGGGAGGCCTTGAAAACGATCTTTCTTTCATTCTTACTGTTAATTCTTTCTTTCTTTTTGTACTTTCGTTCTTTTTTTCTTTATTTCCTTCTTTCTTTCTTCCTTTCTTTCTTTTTGTACTTTCGTTCTTTTTTTCTTTATTTCTATTAATTCTTTCTTTCTGTCCATCCTTTCGTTCTTTCGGTTTTCCTTTTCTTTCTTTCTTTCTTTTTTTCTTTCTTTCTTTCTTTCTTTCTTTTTTCTTTCTTTCTTTCTTTCTTTCTTTTTTCTTTCTTTCTTTCTTTCTTTCTTTCTTTCTTTCTTTCTTTCTTTCTTTCTTTCATTCTTTCTTTCTTTCTTTCTTTTCGTTCTTTCTTTCTATCTTTTCTTTTTATCTTTTCTTTTTATCTTTTCTTTTTATCTTTTCTTTCTTTCTATCTTTCTCTTTTTCTTTCTTCTCATTATTTCTTTTCTCCTTTCTTTCTTTCTTTCTTTCTTTCTTTCTTTCTTTCTTTCTTTCTTTCTTTCTTTCTTCACTTCCTCTTATAACGCTACTGGTATCCAGGGAGATAGAAAGTTGTCATACTTGCCCTCCTTGGAGCCTCAACCACTACTAGCCTCATTAAGTTCGTCTCTCCACATCTTGGAGTGTCTTAAGTTGATGACAAATACTATTGTTAATTATTTAGTTATTGATTGCTATCTTTACTTCTTGCATTTGCCAAACGACTAATGAAAAAATAAATAGTCATCCTCATCATCCGCCCTTAAAAGAATGTCAAATGGAGGTGGATGCGTTAAAATTGTGTTTTGCATCAAGGCTGCGGCATTTGCGCATTTTGACCCAATATATCCGACTCTAGAATGACGTTTTCTAGTACCATGTTGCCTTCCAGCCACCCCCAAAAAATTGGTACACGATATTTTCCTGGATGTACATGTGGCCTGACGTGATATCGACCACATGGTCCACAAATATACGTTCATGGAAAAACATGGTCTCTAACACCATATTTCCCCTACGTCTAGCAATACATTTCATCATCATCATCATCATCATCCTCATATTCATCAGGTCGCATACCCTTTACAGAAAATTGTATTCCCCATAGCCCGTCTTAACGAATCTCAATTTCTAGCCACTTCTTCTGTTGCCATGTTCAAGATCTCCGTGATGTCTTGAAACCACCTTCTTCTTGGTCTACCCCTGATGCGTCGCCCCAAAACCACGCCTTCCATTATTGTTCTTTCCCGCCCGCTGTGTCTTTTATTGTGGCCATATTGTTTTAAATTCCTCTGTAGAATGGTGTTTATAAGCCCGTTTTTTTAATGTATAAATCTAGTAATATGTCTTCTTTGCTTTTCTTTTATTATCCAACTTATCTTACGATTTTTCTGCAACATTTTGTTTCAAATGAATCGATTTTCTTTCTTTCTGTTTGCGAGATTGCCCATAATTCACGACCGTATAATATTGTCCATAATTCACGACCGCATGTTGCTATCGGAAAGATACATGTCCTCAATAATTGTAATTTGGCTGTCTTGCTGGTATGTGTTTTATTGTCTTGCTTTACATGCTCTTCATGGTGTTTGCTTTTTGTGTTGCTATTGCTAATCTTCTGATTTCTTTCTGACAGTCCCCATTGTTAGTTACTACAGATCTCTTTCTGACAGTCCCCATTGTTAGTTACTACAGATCTCTTTCTGACAGTCCCCATTGTTAGTTACTACAGATCTCTTTCTGACAGTCCCCATTGTTAGTTACTACAGATCTCTTTCTGACAGTCCCCATTGTTAGTTACTACAGATCCCAGATATTCAAAGTTTGTTACAACTTCAAGTTCTTTCTATTGATGATTTTGGGCTGGCCTTTTGCTTTGTCAATGGACTTTATCCTAGTTTCTCTGTGTTTATATAGAGGTTTTTCTCTTCACTATGTCTTTAACACACTCAATTGTCTCTTGAAATCCTTCTGCACTGTTTAAGAGTACAACTGTGTCATCACAGTTTGAGTTGTGGAATTATGTTGTCATTTTATTGTGAAAGGTCGAACTTCTCAAGCTGTCATGACATTTACTCACTCAATATATTGCAGCTGACCCTTTCTCAGTACCCATAATCACAAAAAAACATCATTTACAGAGCATATCCACCAACATTGTACTATCTGTACCAGACATGGTTACACACGAATTAACATAAACGGAAACATAAAGAGCATAGATTTATTAGATGCGCGAATGGGGTGTCCAGAAGAGAGAGGATTAGAAATAGTGCCGTCAAAGAGAGATTGGGTATTGATTCAATTCTAAACCAAATACAGGCAACGAATAAATTGGTTTGCTCATCTGTGTGGAATGCCAAGAGATTCTGTAGCACACAAAACATATTTGAAAAGAGGTGATCGAAGAAGAGCCCGCGGTAGACAAAAGTAAGATGTACTGAGAACATCCGAGAAACGCTACAACAACATTGAATGAGGCTGTCGACAGGGCAAGAACTTGAGATTTGTGTACTTCGAGACCCGAACGGGCATAAGATGAAGTGAAGTGAAGATCGAGAGAGCAGACAGAGAGAGAGAGAGAGAGAGAAAGAGCAGAGAGAGAGAGAGAGAGAGAGAGAGAGCGCTACCTTCTCATTTAACGGCCAAAAGTATAATGCTTGTTTCCATCTGATGCTAATAAAAGGCTTTCTTTTTGCTCTTAGGTTGTCCCTGTTACTTATTTTTAGCTTTTCATTGTATATTCAATATGTTTTATCTCTTCGTGGCATATTCAACATATTTCAGCTCTTTAGGGTATACTCAACATGTTTTAGCTCTCAATGGTATACTCCACATATTTGAGCTTTTCATGGTATATTCAACATTCTGTAAAACCACATTTCGAGTTTTATTCCATCGATTCGGCCACCAGATTTCCTGTTCTATACCTACCATAATAAAATATGTTGTCTACAACGAGTACCTGCAACAATGAACTGTACACTAATGTAATGGAAGGCAAATTAACTCACTGGTTAGTCAGCTTCACTGCATAGGTCAAGAGCAGTTTAATCTCTAGTCTCGGTTCATCCAGTTCTACATGACAGCTGTTTTTGTTGGTGTCTGGTCTGACATGGTAGCTGTTTTTGTTGGTCTCTAGTCTTACATGGTAGCGTTTTTGTTGGTCTCTGGTCTCACATGGTAGCTGTTTTTGTTGGTCTATGGTCTCACATGGTAGCTGTTTTTGTTGGTCTATGGTCTCACATGGTAGCTGTTTTTGTTGGTCTTTGGTCTCACATGGTAGCTGTTTTTGTTGGTCACTGGTCCTACATGGTAGCTGATTTGTTGGTCTCTGGTCTCACGTGGTAGCCGTTTTTGGTGGTCTCTGGTCTCACATGGCAGCTGTTTTTGTTGGTCTCTGGTCTCACATGGTAGCTGTTTTTGCTGGTCTCTGGTCTTACATGGTAGCTGTTTTTGTTGGTCTCTGGTCTCACATGGCAGCTGTTTTTGTTTGACACTGGTCTTATATGGTAGCTGTTTTTGTTGGTCTCTGGTCTCACATGGTAGCTGATTTTGTTGGACTCTGGTCTTAAATGGTAACTGATTATTTGGTCTCTGGTCTTACATGGTAGCTGTTATTGTTCTCTGGTCTCACATGGTAGCTGTTTTTGCTGCTCGTTGGTCTCATATGGTAGCTGTTTTTGTTGGTCTCTGGTCTCACATGGTAGCTGTTTTTGCTGCTCTTTGGTCTCACATGGTAGCTGTTTTTGTTGGTCTCTGGTCATACATGGTAGGTCTCTGGTCATACATGGTAGCTGTTTTTGTTGGTCTCTGGTCTCACATGGTAGCTGTTTTTGCTGCTCTTTGGTCTCACATGGCAGCTGTTTTTGTTGGTCTCTGGTCATACATGGTAGGTGTTTTTGTTGGTCTCTGGTCATACATGGTAGCTGTTTTTGTTGGTCTCTGGTCCTAGATGGTAGCTGTTTTTGTTGGTCTCTGGTCTTACATGGTAGCTGTATTTGTTGGTCTCTGATCTCACATGGTAGCTGTATTTGTTGGTCTCTAGTCTCACATGGTAGCTGTATTTGTTGGTCTCTGGTCTCGCATGGTAGCTGTATTTGTTGGTCTCTGGTCTCACATGGTAGCTGTTTCTGTTTGTCTCTCCTCTTTCTTGGTAGCTGTTTTTGTTGGTCTCTGGTCTCACATGGTAGCTGGATTTGTTGGTCTCTGGTCTCACATGGTAGCTGTTTTTGTTGGTCTTTGTTCTTACATGGTCGCTGTTTTTGTTTTCCGCGAATTGAATGCGGCCTGGCTTGATGCCGACCAGGTCACTATCAAAATATAGCACTGCACATTTCAAGACTGAAAGTCTTTACTTTATATTTTTGAGCTAACGAAATACTATATTCATCACTACCTGCAGACATGCTCTATGCTGCCATTTGCAATGTGTTCATCTACTTGCTATCTGTAATAAAAATGTTCTATTCGACCAATTGCAGTACGTTCTGTACAGTCTGTCTGAATGTTCTATGCTACCTGTAATAATGTGCTCTATACATTTTGTAAAAAAATTAAATCTATGTGCTTGTCTGTCGACCTGTATATCTGTGTGTCTGTCGATCGGTTGATGGTCGGTGTCTGTTTGTCGTTATGTATCTCTGTGTGTCTGTCGACGGGTTGGTTGTTAGTGTCTGTTGGTCGTTGTGTGTCTGTCAACGTGTTGGTTGTTAGTGTCTGTTGGTCGTTATGTATCTCTGTGTGTCTGTCGATGGGTTGGTTGTTAGTGTCTGCTTCTCGTTATGTATCTCTGTGTGTCTGTCGATGGGTTGGTTGTTAGTGTCTGTTGGTCGTTATGTATCTCTGTGTGTCTGTCGACGGGTTGGTTGTTAGTGTCTGTTGGTCGTTATGTATCTCTGTGTGTCTGTTGAGGGGTTGGTTGTTAGTGTCTGTTTGTCGTTATGTATCTCTGTGTGTCTGTCGACGGGTTGGTTGTCAGTGTCTGTTTTTGTCGTTATGTATACCTGTGTGTCTGTCAATGGGTTGGTTGTTAGTGTCTATTGGTCGTTAAGTATCTCTGTGCGTCTGTCAACGGTTTGGTTGTTAGTGTCTGTTGGTCGTTATTTGTCTCTGTGTGTCTGTCGACGGGTTGATTGTCAGTGTCTGTTTGTCGTTATGTATCTCTGTGTGTCTGTCGACGGGTTGGTTGTTAGTGTCTGTTGGTCGTTATGTATCTCTGTGCGTCTGTCAACGGTTTGGTTGTCAGTGTCTGTTGGTCGTTATTTGTCTCTGTGTGTCTGTCGACGGGTTGATTGTTAGTGTCCTTTGGTCGTTATGTATCTCTGTGTGTCTGTCGACGGGTTGGTTGTTAGTGTCTGTTGGTCTTTATGTATCTCTGTGTGTCTGTCGACGGGTTGATTGTTAGTGTCCGTTGGTCGTTATGTATCTCTGTGTGTCTGTCGAAGGGTTGGTTATTAGTGTCCGTTGGTCGTTATGTATCTATGTGTGTCTGTCGACGGGTTGGTTGTTAGTGTCTGTTGGTCGTTATGTATCTCTGTGTGTCTGTCGATGGGTTGGTTGTCAGTGTCTGTTTGTCGTTATGTATCTCTGTGTGTCTGTCGACGGATTGGTTGTTAGTGTCTGTTGCTCGTTATGTATCTCTGTGTGTCTGTCGACGGGTTGGTTGTTAGTGTCTGTTGCTCGTTATGCATCTCTACGTGTCTGTCGATCGGTTGGTTGTCAGTGTCTGTTGGTCGTTATGTATCTCTGTGTGTCTGTCGACGGGTTGGTTGTCAGTGTCTGTTTGTCGTTATGTATACCTGTGTGTCTGTCGACGGGTTGGTTGTTAGTGTCTATTGGTCGTTAAGTATCTCTGAGTGTCTGTCAACGGTTTGGTTGTTAGTGTCTGTTGATCGTTATTTATCTCTGTGTGTCTGTCAACGGTTTGGTTGTTAGTGTCTGTTGATCGTTATTTATCTCTGTGTGTCTGTCGACGGTTTGGTTGTTAGTGTCTGTTGATCGTTATTTATCTCTGAGTGTCTGTCAACGGTTTGGTTGTTAGTGTCTGTTGATCGTTATTTATCTCTGTGTGTCTGTCGACGGGTTGGTTGTCAGTGTATGTTTGTCGTTATGTATACCTGTGTGTCTGTCGACGGGTTGGTTGTTAGTGTCTGTTGGTCGTTATTTATCTCTGTGTGTCTGTCGACGTGTTGATTGTTAGTGTCTGTTGGTCGATATGTATCTCTGTGTGTCTGTCGATCGGTTGGTTGTCAGTGTCTGTTTGTCGTTATGTATCTCTGTGTGTCTGTCGACGGGTTGGTTGTCAGTGTATGTTGGTCGTTATGTATCTCTGTGTGTCTGTCGATCGGTTGGTTGTCAGTGTCTGTTGGTCGTTATGTATCTCTGTGTGTCTGTCGATCGGTTGGTTGTCAGTGTCTGTTGGTCGTTATGTATCTCTTTGTGTCTGTCGACGGGTTGGTTGTCAGTGTCTGTTGGTCGTTATGTATCTCTTTGTGTCTGTCGACGGGTTGGTTGTTAGTGTCTGTTGGTCGTTATGTATCTCTGTGCGTCTGTCGACGGTTTGGTTGTTAGTGTTGTTGGTCGTTATGTATCTCTGTGTGTCTGTCGACGGGTTGGTTGTTAGTGTCTGTTGCTCGTTATGTATCTCTGTGTGTCTGTCGACAGTTTGGTTGTTAGTGTCTGTTGGTCGTTATGTATCTCTGTGTGTCTGTCGACGGGTTGGTTGTTAGTGTCTGTTGGTCGTTATGTATCTCTGTGTGTCTGTCGACCGGTTGATGGTCAATGTCTGTTTGATGAGCTGTATAACTGTGTTGTTTATAACCGGTTGGTGATCGATGTATGGTTGTGGGTCCGTATAATTGTGTGTCTGTCAACCGTTTGGTTGGTGGTCGATGTCTTTTTGTCGGTCTGTATCTATTTGTGTCTGTCGATTGTTTGATGATCAGTGTCTATCTTCCTGTCTGTCGGTCTGTCTGTCGGTTGGTGGTTGATTTCTATCTTTCTGTCTGTCGATCTGTCGATCGGTTGGTGGTTGACTTCTATCTTTCTGTCTGTCGGTCTGCCGATCGGTTGGTGGTTAATTTCTATCTTTCTGTATGTCGATCGGTTGGTGGTTGACTTCTATCTTTCTGTCTGTCAGTCTGTCGAACGGTTGGTGGTTGATTTCTATCTTTCTGTCTGTCGGTCTGTCGATCGGTTGGTGGTTGATTTCTATCTTTCTGTATGTCGATCGGTTGGTGGTTGACTTCTATCTTTCTGTCTGTCGGTCTGTCGATCGGTTGGTGGTTAATTTCTATCTTTCTGTATGTCGATCGGTTGGTGGTTGACTTCTATCTTTCTGTCTGTCAGTCTGTCGAACGGTTGGTGGTTGATTTCTATCTTTCTGTCTGTCGGTCTGTCGATCGGTTGGTGGTTGATTTCTATCTTTCTGTATGTCGATCGGTTGGTGGTTGACTTCTATCTTTCTGTCTGTCAGTCTGTCGAACGGTTGGTGGTTGATTTCTATCTTTCTGTCTGTCGGTCTGTCGATCGGTTGGTGGTTGATTCCTATCTTTCTGTCTGTCGGTCTGTCGATCGGTTGGTGGTTGATTTCTATCTTTCTGTCTGTCGGTCTGTCGATCGGTTGGTGGTTGATTTCTATCTTTCTGTCTGTCGGTCTGTCGATCGGTTGGTGGTTGGTTTCTATCTTTCTGTCTGTCGGTCTGTCGATCGGTTGGTGGTTAATTTCTATCTTTCTGTATGTCGATCGGTTGGTGGTTGACTTCTATCTTTCTGTCTGTCAGTCTGTCGAACGGTTGGTGGTTGATTTCTATCTTTTTGTCTGTCGGTCTGTCGATCGGTTGGTGGTTAATTTCTATCTTTCTGTATGTCGATCGGTTGGTGGTTGACTTCTATCTTTCTGTCTGTCGGTCTGTCGATCGGTTGGTGGTTGATTTATATCTTCCTGTCTGTCGGTCTGTCGATCGGTTGATGGTAGATTTCTATCTTTCTGTCTGTCGGTCTGTCGATCGGTTGGTGGTTGATTTCTATCTTTCTGTCTGTCGGTCTGTCGATCGGTTGGTGGTAGATTTCTATCTTCCTGTCTGTCGGTCTGTCGATCGGTTGGTGGTAGATTTCTATCTTTCTGTATGTCGGTCTGTCGATCGGTTGGTGGTAGATTTCTATCTTTCTGTCTGTCGGTCTGTCGATCGGTTGGTGGTTGATTTCTATCTTTCTGTCTGTCGGTCTGTCGATCGGTTGGTGGTAGATTTCTATCTTTCTGTCTGTCGGTCTGTCGATCGGTTGGTGGTAGATTTCTATCTTTCTGTCTGTCGGTCTGTCGATCGGTTGGTGGTTGATTTCTATCTTTCTGTCTGTCGGTCTGTCGATCGGTTGGTGGTAGATTTCTATCTTTTTTTCTGTCGATCGGTTGGTGGTTGATTTCTATATTTCTGTCTGTTGGTCTGTCGATCGATTGGTGGTTGATTTCTATCTTTCTGTCTGCTCCCAATCTCGACAGGGGAGCTGATGTCTGCTGTTGTTGCATCTCACCAAGTGTTTTTTTAGTACTTCTATGAGGGACGTTTTTTTATCTGTTTTCCTCTGATTAACGTTTGAAAGCCTGCATTGATGTTCTCTTGATATCTCATCTCATCACATGGCCAATATACGACCACCGTATTCTCTTGTCTCTTCTCATCACATGGCCAATATACGACCACCGTATTCTCTTGTCTCTTCTCATCACATACCCAATATACGACCACCGTATTCTCTTGTCTCTTCTCACCACATGGCCAATATACGACCACCGTATTCTCTTGTCTCTTCTCATCACATGGCCAATATACGACCACCGTATTCTCTTGTCTCTTCTCATCACATGGCCAATATACGACCACCGTATTCTCTTGTCTCTTCTCATCACATGGCCAATATACGACCATCGTATTCTCTTGTCTCTTCTCATCACATCGCCAATATACGACCTTCGTATTCTCTTGTCTCTTCTCATCACATGGTCAATATACAACCACCGTATTCTCTTGTCTCTTCTCATCACATGGCCAATATACGACCACCGTATTCTCTTGTCTCTTCTCATCACATGGCCAATATACGGCCATCGTATTCTCTTGTCTCTTCTCATCACATGGCCAATATACGACCACCGTATTCTCTTGTCTCTTCTCATCACATGGCCAATATACGACCATCGTATTCTCTTGTCTCTTCTCATCACATGGCCAATATACGACCATCGTATTCTCTTGTCTCTTCTCATCACATGGCCAATATACGACCACCGTATTCTCTTGATTACAGATGATTGTTTTCAATGCACTGTCACTGCTGTTATTTCTGCACTAATCTTGAATCCTATTAATTCTGATCACAATCCTGTAATGATTAAAATGAAAATCAAACTAAAGAGAAACAAGCAAAAATCTGATTCATCAACAAACCCACTCGACATAACAGCTTTAAATCAAAAAGATATTAAAGATACCTATACAATACAAGTAAAGAACACATACCAGAAGCTGCTAGAGGAAGGAATTGAACAATACAGAAGAGAAAATCCTGATGAAAAAGTAACAACCAAATGGCAATGCATAAAGAAAAGCATACAAAAAGCCTGCGACACCTTACCCAAAAGAGAAAAGAACAAAAAACAAAATGGATAACTAACACCATCTTAGAAAAAATGGAAGAAAGGAGACAAGCGAAGAACACTGCCCAATACAATAAAATAGATAATGAGATACGCAAAATGTGCAAAAGGCAAAAGAAGACTGGCTCAGCCAAAAATGTAGAGAAATAGAAACTATGGAAAGCAAACAAGACCTAAGAGGAATGCACACAGAAATAAAGAGAATGACTAATAAAAATAAAAAGCCACAGAAGGTGGATGCATTGCAGACAAAAAAGGAAAAATGCTAACAGACAATAAGGATATCATAGATAGATGGCAGGAATATATAACAGAACTATTTCATGATCAAAGGGACAAGAAACCAGTTATAAAATGTACATCAGGCTATAAAATCTTAAAATCTGAGGTGGAAAAAGCTATAAAAACAATGAAAAAGGGAAAAGCAGCAGGACCTGAAAGCATACAGATAGAGATGATACAGGCACTTGAAGATTTTGGCATTGAAGTGATTACAGACATATGCAACGACATATACCACACAGGATACATACCAAATGAACTAAAAACATCAACTTTCATTGCATTGCCTAAAAAGAATGGTGCAGTTGAATGCAGTGACTTTAGAACAATAAGCCTAATGAGCCATGTTACAAAAATCTTGCTAAAAGTTATACAAGGAAGGATTCAGAATAAAATCAATACTGAATTAGATGAGCAGCAATTTGGATTTAGGAAAAATAGCGGGACAAAAGAAGCCATATTCTGCATGAGAACATTAATCGAAAAATACACAGAAGTAAACAAACCAATATATGCCTGCTTCATAGACTACACCAAAGCTTTTGATAGAGTACACCACAAACAACTTATAGAATGCCTAAAAGAGATACATCTAGATGACATGGATATACGACTAATATGCAATCTATACTGGGAGCAAACAGCAATAATAAAATATAACAAAGAGTTCTCTACACCCATTGATATAAAAAGAGGAGTAAGACAAGGATGCATCCTATCACCAAGCTTGTTCAATCTATACACTGAGCAAATCTTTAAAAACATCATAGAGATGCCAGGCCTACAAATTAATGGAAAGATAATCAATAACCTAAGATATGCTGACGATACTCTACTACTAGCAGAAAATCCTAAAGACCTACAACAATTACTTAATGAAATAAACACGACAAGCAAAAAATATGGACTAGATATGAATATCAAAAAGACTAAAACTATGATCATAAACAAAGAAAATACTCAAAACCCACAAGTGGATATCAAAATTGAAGGAATAGACCTTGAGACAGTTCAGAACTATAACTACCTTGGACATACTATAACCAGTGATGGAAAACGTACAACTGAAATAAACAAATGAATAGGAATGGCAAAAAGTAATTTTAATGTCATGAAGGACATACTAACATCAAAACAAATAACACCAGAACTAAAACTAAGAATAGCAAAATGTTACATCTTCTCAATATTCCTATATGGTGCTGAAACATGGACATTAGACAAGAAAACAGAACAGAGAATTGAAGCCTTTGAAATGTGGATATATAGAAGAATAGGTAGAATTGGATGGAAGGAAAAGAAAACAAATGACAAAGTCTTAAAACAACTAAAAATGAAAAGAGAACTTCTGAACACAATTAGAACAAGACAAATGCGATTCTTAGGCCATGTTAAAAGACACAACAGCCTACTGAAAGTGATCCTGGAGGGGAAAATACAAGGTAAAAGAGGCAGAGGCAGACCAAGAATAACATGGACGAGTAACATCAAAAGATGGACAAATCAACCGATGACAACCTGCACCATCAAAGCAAGAGATAGAGCAAAATGGCGCTCCATGGTAGCCAACCTTCGTTGCGGAGACGGCACTCAATGATGATGATGAATCTTGAATCCATCCCATGCTATACAAAGTATTTTCCCCGAGGCACTTGTTTTCCAATTCATCTAATTTATTTATATTTCCTCAGTTGTTTTTCCAGCTCTCACATACATAAGCAAGGGTGCAGAATACATTTTAATTTGAAAATCCTGAACTTTATTTACTTTTACTAAGTGTAACAAAATATTCTACATTACTGTCAATAATACGACCCACATTACATGTAATTTATTGACCACTCCCTAAAGTGAGATACTCTAAATTCTTGTAATCGCGTATTCCACAAACTTCATGCAGC
The DNA here is from genome assembly GCA_032433765.1 of Megaustenia siamemsis. Taxonomy (NCBI): domain Eukaryota; kingdom Metazoa; phylum Mollusca; class Gastropoda; order Stylommatophora; family Ariophantidae; genus Megaustenia; species Megaustenia siamemsis. The sequence continues at coordinate 40,429,828 of JAVIAB010000041.1, read as the reverse complement.
AACACGGTACAGCTCCTCAACGGCTTTGATCTACGATCCAAATCTGATAAATATCAAATTTATTTTTAAACATTCCCATCTTCCTTGTTCATCCTTCTCTCCGTTCGCAAAAACTTCCCTTGCCAATTTTCCCCCTCAATGTTAATGCTTCCAGACTTATTATTCTAGAAAAATATCAACAATAGTTCAATTGAGAAGTGAAACAAGATGAAGATTAATTAGCAACATGCTTCCACTTGCAGAAATCCGAACTCCAGTTAGCTCTTCTCTGCTATCTAGTTCCATGTAATTCATGTCTGCCAGGCATGTGTATATTTTCTTGTATATGAAAACAGTTTTATTTTGTTTTTAAAATATTTGTGTACGTTCTGTCTTTGTGATCATAAGAGAGTAGACTTGGCAAGTACATAAAAAGCGCATTACGGAACGCGCACTTCCTGCACAGAAATCGGAAACACTTCTCTGTGTTTCAAGGTAAATATATGAATTGAGTACCACGCCCTTAAGATTTCAGAGCTCTGAGCACAACGCCCATAAGATTTCAGACCTGATATTAAGGTACAGTCTAGAACCGTTCATGTTTTAACATCAAAACAAGTTTGATGATTGGAAATCTTACCAGTAACTAATATACTCAATATGTGTGAGGTATTGTTGTTTTTGTTGTTGTTGTTGTTGTTGTTGTTGTTGTTGCGTTCGCCAGCTTTCAACTTTGACGAAGTCCCTAGAGATTAGAAACTGAATTTTGCGTGTTAATCCATTTTTCCCTGGCAGCCGTGTACACAGGGGTCCCTCGCCGCACAGGCAGATAACTCCGACTTCGGAGGTACTCATGTTTTTTCAGTCGTAGAGTAACTGACGTTTCAAGCCGGGCCCAGCTGCTGAGACCAGGGGTGGTTGTCGCAGAGAGAAATCATAAATAAAAATCCCAACCGGTGTAGCCGAGATTTGAACCCACAACCTCTCTGTCCCGAGGCCCGCGTCTTGCCTTGAGACCAACCAGTCCCCTATGAACTTGGAATATGAGGAAACTGCAACAAGGAACACTTTTCATGCATAGAAAGGTATTCATTAATTTACAAACATTGTAAGTAATTGAGGATAAGTAAAATAAATTGCCACGCTTCCAACAATAGCTCTGACCTAGATTACATCACATATGAAAAGTGTTTGAAAACGGATTTAATAAGCTATATGAGTGAATGATGATCGGTTGACTATTGTGAAGAAACACAAAATGAAATAGTTTTGCCACATATCTATATCGCCTGGTCTAGTAAAGACCATTCAACAAAGAAATGTGACATTGGCGAGAAGGAGAGGTACACAGATGACGAGATGGGAAGATAACATCAAAGAGCAGACATGTCTCAACTTTGCAGAGTCCAAAAGAAGAATTAAGATGGAGATAAATGGAGAAGCTTGGGATGTCTGTCAGTGGCGTCTCAACATTCCCCGGGTTTCTAGCACCAAGAAGAAGATCCAATTATAAGAACAAATTAGAACAACCAAGATATAGAGGTAGACCAAGAAGAAGGTGAATTTAGA